>JAHIAM010004221.1:0-35238 GCA_021605205.1 Aegilops longissima | reverse complement strand
TGCATGGTGCCCACAATGATATTTATTCCAAGACTGTGAATTTGTATATTTTATACTATATACAAAGTTAGTCATAATAAAGAGAAATGAAGAGCATCTCTCTCCATCGATACCCCCATGTACGCCTTTCACGTATGCACACAAACTATCTCCGTGTCCTCTAAAAGTAAGCCCCAAAAATTCATGCATGTTTCATATTTCTCTCATGATATATGCAATGACGATCATTTTATTTGAAGCGAAAGCACGATACATACATTGGACTTCAGAATCCACTCATTACGGTCACCATTTACGCTTAGTGGTTATTATACCATCATGGGCTCACCGCATAACTCAGATTTGCTCATGACATGACTAGTTGACCAGCTTAAACGCTCCACGTGGCACCTCTAGTGTTGCATCACATTATCTCACTACCATCGTGCCCAATTCGTCGACTTGTATCTACTCTACATCTACACTCCTATAAAATACATAAAATACACTCTTATAAAAAACAGAGTTGGTGATGATGGTGTGCCTGCCATCCTGCAATATAGGTCGTCCGATTTATATCTGATGGATAGGAAAGAAACTATGGAAATTTTGCAAAATGTACCCACACACCTCTCCACATTTGCAAATAAGGCCTTCCTCGCTCATCCTTTTCTCTCACAAGATAAACAAGTCATACAAATGCATCTTGATGTTACGTGCAACGCACGGGCATCTTGCTAGTAAGAATGAAAACAAACGACAAAAAATATTTGGACGGTGGTTCAAGTCATGACCAAGGGCACAGCGGACAAGGTGGCCTTGTATTGGTATGCCGAGCCGTCTGTTTTAACACACAGGAGCTGGTGTGGTGATTATACACACACGCACGCATGCACACGAACTGCATCCACTCAACACTCACACAAACACATGCACCCACGCACGCACGCAACACTCACACGTACACACGCAACCACGCACGCACGCAACACTCACACACACACTCGCAACACTCACACGCACACACGCACGCATGCATGCACACAACAGTACACCACACGACCAACACACACTCTCACACTCAAGTGCTCAACCTACACGTGCATGCACACACATTAGGCCCTGATAGACACATACATAACCAGGTGATTCCCGCACATGGGTTGGAGCCTTGTCGCTACCTGCAGAATTTGTGTTTATCTCGACCTTTTGCCTATGCGAAATGACAGTGGGACCCACAAGGAACATGGTCAATTTAACTAGTCAACATGGCGCCACGCAGACTATTTGGCCGGTCAACAGAGTGCAATCCGATGCTGAATCGTGAGCAAGTGACCGATAATCACCGCAAAACGATATAGTGACCGTAATCAGCTTATTCTGAAGTTCGTGACCGATACGCTTTTCTCTTGTAGGCCCTCCAAAACTACATCTCTACACGCTCGCATGTTACATCTAACAACTATGCAATACAGCACTACTACTACACTCTAACACAATAAATCATATGTGTTTTTAGTTTTACTAGATATCATATTGTTACTTATAATTATTCAGTTTGCATACATTAAAATTGCCTTTGAAATGTATGGCCAAGATTATCACCGCAAGGAAAAATCCTTCTTTCCTGTTTAATCGGGTTTGTATCGATGGATCATGCGAAACAACAAAACTATAGTACTATACAGCACAAGTGACAGTTCATCGGGCCGTCAGTGTCGCCTACTCCTCCGTCAGAAGAGTGGAGCGCCGCTTTCATAAATATTCTAGTCCCTTTCGCGACATGTGGGACATCAAGCTACCGGTCCACGTACATACCGAATACAAGGGAGCAGCCGTGAAGCACCCACCATGGCGCCAGCGTAGTAATGAGCAATGAGGCGCAAATCACAAAGCTGCACCTTTCCCGCAGCTAAGTTGAGGGAAGAAGCAACCATCATTTCACCTGTTGTTGAATCCACTTCTCCTCATCTTCTTCAACTTAACCACGGTTGCTTCTACCATTGTTCTGCCTCATGTGGACGCGGATCGGCTTGGTAAAGCACCGACACGGGGAACGCATGTTAGTAAACCGCCAAGACAACGCCTCTAAAATAAGAAGCCTAATCCTAGACTTACAAAGTGCTACGAGCTGCTACGATACTTTCCATCTAATCTATATATGCCCCCTGATTTTCGTGGGGTGGGCCTAATCTCTCCTTTAATCCAATCAAATAGTCCCACATCACATCAGTTCATAACTTTACGTAAACCATTACGTGGATGTAGCATTGCTCAAATAAGAAACCTCCCCGCCATCCGCTGCAAAATCACCTCCTTTACTAATCTTGATTCTATAATTTTTAGATCAATATAATTGAGATTTGTATAGATAGCACATAGGAGAAAAACAAAGTGGTACGGTTAAGGGCATCCACAATGTGTAGCCAATGTGAAAATAGCTTTTGGCATCATGGGAACCATTGTGGACGGTGTTGCTAAAGCCAAAAGTTGGAACCAAGCTCCTCGATTGATTGATTGAAGGAATAGAAAATGCAATGTCTCCTCTTTCTCCCATGCTTGGACGCATGTAGTACAAAGATAGAGCACGAGTCTACTCCCTGTCCCTTCTATCACAAATCACAAAGCAAAGGAGGCGCCAAATCACAAAAGCATGAACGGCAACCATCATTTCACTCTTCACGACTCGCTTCTCCATCGCCTTCTTCGAGAAACCATCTCACCGCACTAGTACTCCTAGTAGTACTAGTAAAGGACTTCCTAGATGCAAATAAGGCGGTTGTCTCGCTTGCAAAGCGGCACTTGCGAACGACTTACCGTGGTCTCCCTCAATAGTGTTCTCCGTCGAACGCACTTCGCCAAACCACCCAAAAAAAGATATCGTCGACGTCACCGCAATGGGGAAGGAAGTCAAATATAGTTACTACCTCTATTTTTTTGAACACAAGGCCAGTATATCAAAATTACAATTTTCAAAGGGCTACTAACACTAATCGAGGCAAAATTGATGGGGTTAGCAACCAAGGACATCCCCTGCATGCATGCAGAAGTGAGAAGGTTGGTTTGCATGGCGCTGCATTAATCAAGCGATGAGGAGTTAGATGGTTAGCTCTTTGGTCTTTGGAGGAAAAAATATGCATTAGTTGACACGTGAAACGAGGATTTGTGTCGATTAAATCCCGCGAAGTAAAACCCCGCCTTTCTTTTTTAACACTAGTACTCCTAGTACGTACGTACTTATCCTGTTTGGGTCTAGGCCTTGCATTGCCAAACTTCACCACACATTTTGCCAAGCTTGCCTAAAGTTTTCAAAATGAGAAGGAGGTACACTTACAGACGGCTGTCGCGGTCGCATCAAGACCTCACACGGTCGCTTCCTGCATGCCATGGTCGCACCGCACCCTCACACACGCTTCCTGCACGCCGCAAACCCAACCAAGGAACACACCTCACCGACACGTGATGTCGCATGTGAACAAACCAAACTCAGCCATCCTATCGCTGACACATAATTTTCGCTCATAGAGTATGTTTAATACGGCCCGCAAGGGTGGTATGTTGGGGAAGAAGAAGAGGTGAGGAAGAAGGAAAGAAGGGTTAGAGACGAGGATATTCATCCAACCACCTAAATGGTAGTCTGACCCAAGTCGAGACTTGCATAACAAATATATGTTTTACACAAAAAAGATCCATGAAAACAACAACATAAAGAAAACTATCATCGTCATGGAAAGAGACGGCCTCGCTGCCTTTGGCTGCCGGCAGAACCAGCCGCCGCTGCCGACGGTGTCTCCGCACCGTGGTTGTCCTCGGCCTCCGCCTACTGCTCAAGTGGAGCATGCTGGCGCTCGCACGGACGAGAGCACAGCCCGGTTCAAGTCGAGGACGTCCGGTTCCGCCGCAGGAGGGCTCTCGGCGATGCTGCATCCGCGCTGGGCTGCGCCGAGTCGAGCCTCCGCCGCCTGGTTCAAGTCCAGACGCCTCGCCCGCCTGCAGAGGGCGCTGGCGAGAGCGCATCCGCGCTTCGTGTCGAAGTCGAGCCTCGCCGCCCGGTTCAAGTCCAGACGCCTGGTTCCGCCGCAGGAGGGCCTCGATGGCAGCGGCATCCGCGCTCCCGCCAAGTTGAGCCTCCGCCGCCTCGGTTCACATCCACGACATCCGGTTCCGCCGCAGAGAGCCTCGATGGCAGCGGCATGCACGCGCCTGCCGAGTTGAGCCTCGCCTCCGGTCCTCCTTTAGTATCGCCATGTTGAACCGCTGGTCCTCCTGCACCATGGGGACTCGGACGCCGCATGAACTCGACGCCTATCGCCTCATACCCATTGGGGGCCTTCGGCGCCGCGACCTCCACCATGAACATTGGATCGGCTTCCTCCTCCTCGTAGCTTGGCTCCAAAGAACTCGGGGATTGGCCCGCCGCAAAGAGAGCTTGGGAACGGAGGTCAGGGCACCACCGCCGCCGCGATTTCTGCGCAGCGCCCGGCGGCCAAGATCTTGTAGTAAGTGATCTTCTGCGCGCACCATGGCTTTCTCGCGAACTAGGGACGCTTGATGCGGGCTAGGGATCAAAGGTGGGGAATGGGCTGAGATTTGGTGTGATTTAGGCGTGGCTGCCGAGGTCGAGCAAAAGGTTCCGTGTGAATAGTGGTTCCGTGATGACCGGTCAATCGGTTTTGATCAGACATCGCTTCTTGTCGCGTTCGCGCAGCAGCCCGCACGCTGGACCCTCCACGCCACTCACTGAATGGAACGCGTTTGCCTTGCGTGCTGCCGCCAGGGACCGCAGCTGAGAGAAACCGACGCCCCTCCCCGCCCCGGCCATTTATTATACCACCACCCCTCCGTTTTATGCGGTGTAAACAAAAACAGAGGGATTATACTACGGATGAGGATCCCCTGACGTGGCCGAACCCATTGAGTAACTGACATGTGAGGCCTAGCAAGCATGGGGTCCGCCAGTAAGTGACCGAAAGGGAGGGTAAGGCAGGGATACCTACGTCAGAGGATCCACTTCCACTATACTACTTTGACCAAATGTCAGAGTAATAATATATGACATGCAACTTACACAAATGTTAGAGTAATAATATATGACATGCAACTTACACAAAGCATACAGGGTCTAATGCGTTTTTCGAGGCTAACTTTGACCAAATGTTAGAGTAATAATATATGGCATGCAACTTACACAAAGCATACGGTCAAATTCGTATGTGAAAGGAGTTTCCAATGATATAATTTTCACATTATATATCTCATGTACTATTAATCTTGTCAATAGTCAAATTGGAAACCATCTCGAGTACAAATCTAGGAGTACGTACGAATCTAAAAATATTGATTGGGCGTTGTTGATTGTTGATACCTTTTTGATCAAAGTAGAGATACTTTGACTACACATAAAACTTATATGTAAACTAGAAAGGATAGGAGGGAGTATATTGTACGTTCAAAAACGAAACGAACATTGAATACCCTTTATATATGATTTATGGATGCTATGATCACCGGTTCAAAATTTTGACTCCGCCTTTAGGTATCACGTGTCTCACTCATTCCCTCTTGATTTCATCTCGGGTCCGGAGATCTACCGAAAGAGGACTAGGGTGGGTACATGCTAATGATACTCATGGAATGTTCAAATGAGGCATGCGGAGGATGGACTCGATCGGAGGGCTACATGATCGATGGAGAAGAGGGTTGGAGAGGAATGAGAAATAAGCAAACGCCACATGATTATACTTGAACGGCTCAAATAAACAATAATTTGTCTCGCTTGGCCTACATAGTGAAAGGCCTAATGCGCAACGCGGAGCACTAACGCTTGAATATGGCCGGGAAAACAGGGAAACAGACATGTGGGGCACACCCGTCAGGACGACATAGCGTAGACTAGTCCAATGGAGGAGCTGGCCCATGACCTCCTCGCCACCGACAACCGTTCATGTGGGTCGTTAGCTAACAACGCGGCGCAGCTCCAGCACCGCCTCGACACGACGATCAAGGTGAGCTTACACGCCATATCATCGCTAGACACGGTCGGTTTCAGTATGCCAAGGGTGGCATTAGTGCTGTGGCACGACCAATGGTATGTTTGGTTTGTGCCCAAGGTAGCCCCATCAAAGCATTGGGTAGCCAAAATTTTGGTTGAGGTATTGGTTGCCCATGATTTGGCCAACATTGGCAAGAAAAATGAACTAGAGTTGGCTAGAGTTCATTGGCATGCCAAAGAAATGGCAACCATCCAAACAAAGACCAATCTTTGGGTCACGACCAAAATTTTGGTTAAGGTATTGGTTGCCCATGATTTGGCCGACATTGGCAACAAAAATGAACTAGAGTTGGCTCGAGTTCATTGGCATGCCAAAAAATGGCAACCATCCAAACAAAGACCAATCTTTGGGTCATGACCAAAGTTTTGGTAAGGTGCACTTTGGCCACAATCCAAACACACCCCAACACCCGGCTCGCCGAGGATGCACGGGCGCCGCGACGCGTCCTGCAGAGTGGTGTAGCGCCAACTGCATCCTTCGGACCTGAGACCATGCTGGGTCGTTTTGTTTTTCAATGACATGCGCCGATCGCATGTCGAAAAGGGCATCTCCAACGCCACGACCGCAGCTGACTACCCAGCACACCAAAACCCTCGCCTCGCTCGCTGTCGCGGCGGTGCGCTCCCGCCGGCGCCAGCTGCCCGCTGCATGTCGCCCGTCCGTTATGCCGTCATTAAGAGGCTCGGTGCCCGAGGAACCAACTCCGCGACATAATGACGCACCAGACGCTTTGGCCTCACCGAATGCGCTACTTAAAGCGGCAACGCCAGCTAACCTCCACACCATAGCGCATCGCCCTCCTACCGAACCACATCCGCCATGACCGCAAGCGCGAACGCCTGCGGAGAGATTGTCTTCGGGATGGAGCTCGAGGTCGCCGCCCTCGCCAAGTCGCCAGACAAGCGGTGGCTACGCTGGCGCCAACGACGGAGCACCGCCAACCACGCTGGCCCTACTTGCCGCCGCCCAACATCCGCACCGCCGAGGTCGGGACTCTCCGAGGATGAGTAGGGCATGGGAGGCGGCAGGGCATGGTGTGCCAACTGGCCGGTCCGCCTCGTGTTCTACTTTTCTCGCCGGAGACCGCACTTTCACTTCACGGTCTTGAACCCCGCCCCGCACATGGAGATCACAGATGGAGGACGCCGGTCGCCGCCATGGAATAGGTTTAGGGTCGGGTTTCTTTTATTTTTGTCCTATAAAGTTCGAAATGTAATGAAAATCTGTCGTGTTTACATTAATCTCGCCGTGTATATGAACTTTCACAATAATATACATATTGTAGGAGTACTAGCAAGATGCTCTGTATGCTGTAACGGAAGATCAAGATCTTGTGGGAGAAAAGGATGAACGAGGGAAAGGCTTATCTCGCAAATGTGGAGAGGAGTGCGGTAAATTGCCATAGTTTCCTTCCTATCCGTTAGATATAGATCGGACGGCCTATATTGCAGGATGACAGCACACCATCATCACCAACTCTGCTTTTATTGAACCAAGACAAATCTAACATGCGTAAGTAAAATAAACACATAGGGACTATACATACACAAATTATCTTAGGCACTCCAATAGTACGCCCACTACACATTCACGATTTCACATCTTTCTACATCTACGGAACCTCACGAAAGGGTTAACGAATTGCCTCTCTCTCTCCCCGATTTTCATGGTGGTGGGCCCTCTCTCCCCAATCTACAATCAACAGCTCACACGCTTTCACATTACATTAATTACGTGAATCGATTACGAGGTGTAGCATTACTCATTCCTAAAAACCCAACTATGCCAACCTCCCAGATATCGCGCTGAAAAGTCCCGATCGCGCCTGCTTTAGTCGGGATTAGCGGATTACTAGTAGTAGTATCGATGGATCGCGCTAATCAACAATTTTTTTGAGGGGCGAAGCACCTAGTTTAAAAGGGAAAAGGCGGTACACTCACAAAGACTCCTGTCATGGCGTCGCATTGCACCCCACACACGCTCGGTCCTGCACACAGCTCACGCAAACGAACGCGCCGCCTTGCTCTCTTCACCGACACGGGACTGCACTTGGAGAAACCGACCATGCGCCAAACTCCCCGCCCACCGCATTTAAAATCCTCCCCCACACACCCAAAAATTCCTCAAATCCTATTCAACCGCCCTTTGGCCAACTATAGCCAATAATTCCCCCAACCCTCCCCTGTCCCTCCACTCCATTCGCTTCCGCTAAAGTTACCTTCCCCGCCGCCGCCGATACGTTTGCCGCCATGTTCGGGCGATCCTCTCGCTCACAAAGACGCCTCGTAGACTGCTGTCCTCTAGCCGCGCCGCCAACTCTGGCTACGTTCTTGTGGAGGCACACGGTGGTCAGCGCCGCCATTGCTGGCGACGTTCGTGTGGAGACGCACGGCGGTCAGCTTCTCCCATGGTACATGCATTCTAGACTGAGGCCCCGTTCATGCCGGTGGAGTGCTGAATGTTAGCTGATAGACGCTGTTAATCTTATCTGCTTGTCAAGTAGTTTATCGTCAATATGCTCGCTTAAGAAGCTTCTTTGCCCTGTTCTGCACTCAATCTGCTTAGCTGAGATGGCATGCCAAGGCTGATTAGTTGCTAAAATATCCTGCCATATATTTATTGTGACGTAGATTGCCATGGTCTAGTAGCCAATCTGTTAGGTGAAATAGCTCTACACCATTTTATACTCGCTCTTTGTTGCTGTGATGGCCTTCGATGGTTTGATGGCTGTGTGCTCGGCCTCATTGACTGCTGAAATAGCCTGCCATAATTTGGCACTCAAATCTGTTTGTTGAATTATCTTTACATATATTTCGTTACTTAGATCTGCTCGTCCAAATATCTTGCCATAGCTTTGGACATCGACCTAGGTATTTTTTCTGGAGCGCCACATATAGCATGTGGCCAGTGCGTGTTATCCCTTACAACATGCCTCCAAATGTATGCACCAAAGAATCAAACTACATGATGGCCTTGCTCATCCCAGTCCATAAAGTCCTCGGAAAGGATTTTGATTTGTTCATGGAGCCTCTTGTGGAGGAACTTCAACAGCTATGGAAGGGTGTTCTCACCGAGACCTATATAGCAGCCCACCAGCTGATTTCTTTCTGCGTGTTGTTATAATTTGGTGCATCCATGATTATCCGCTTTGGGCACTATGTCGTATGCAACGACACATGGTTACAATGCATGTGTTAGCTGTGACAGAATCACTGTCATACGCAATACTTAGCAAGATCTCGTTACATTGACACCGCGCTTCTTTGCCAAGGACAAGCCAGATCCTAGAAAATACCAAGACATGTGTTCAATGCAAAGCATGAAACCGTGATGCGCCAAAGAGGCTCACCGCCGATGAGTTGCAAGTGGAATTAGAGAAGGTCAGTATATTACACCGTGAAACCATCCCGTAATGGTAGGGAAAAGGAAGCATGGCAGGGTAGAAGAGAGATTATTGTTTACCCGCAGTCCACTTTGTGGGACTTGGAGTATTGGAAAGATTTGGATCATGGCATAATCTTGATGTGATGCACATCGAGAAAAATATATGTGACAGCATTATCGCACACTTCTTAATATTGAAGGCAAGACGAAAGATACCTTAAAATCTCGGATTGATTTGACACACCGGTATCGAAAGGATTTGCAGTGAAAGATGAAGGTAAACCACGGATATGGCACAAGCTATGTAATGCCTTGGACAAGGTAAAAAGAAAAGAATTCTGCGAGGTCATGTCACGTGTGAGATTCCCACATGGATTTGCTTCCAACCCCGAAAGGAGAGTCAAGGCAGATGGAAACAAGGTACAAGGGTTGAAAACTCATGACTGCCACGCCCTACTTCAAAGGGTTTTACCTCATATCCTTAGAGGATTGGGCCGCCGACTTATACAGAGCAGCTTGCAAGAGTTGGGACAATTCTTCAGGAACTCTGCAGAGGAATATCATGATAGATGCTTTGGAGCGCCTTAGAGACAAGATACCAACTATCCTATGCGACCTTGAGAAGATATATCCTCCAGCCTTCTTTGATGTGATGGTGCATTTGGCTGTTCATCTACCCGATGAGGCACTACTTAGAGGTCCCAGACAAGATGGCTAGATGTACCCTATTGAAAGGCGGCTAGGCACTTTCAAGGGCTATGTTAGGAACAGAACTAGACCCGAGGGTTCCATTGCAGAGGCCTACATTGCTACAGAAGCGTTGACATTCTGCTCAAAATACATTGAAACAGCTGATTAGCTTAGCAAAGAGATTATTCTGTTCGAATTACAGGGAAGAGTCGACAAGAGGACAAACCTAAAGATTTGGACAAAATGGTTTGGTATGTGTTGAATAATTGTCCTGAGATACTACCTTATATCAAGTAAGTGCAAGATCGCAGCTTATACATCGTAATCTACTAAACTTGCAGCACATTCTTATATATTTAGATGTTTGACACGATCACTATGTTGTGCGTAGAGGAGTTATCGCCGCAAAATCCAAGAAACATTGACAAACTGGTTATGGCAGGATTTATGTAAATGGTTCAAGAACCATGTAAGCTTTTGAAGTGCACCGCCGCTTTTTAATATATTGAGTACATAAGATGATCAGCTTGTCTATTTTCTAACCATAGGTTAAGAAGATGCGGAGGATGGGCAGGCAGTTGATGATGCCCTTTACTCACTAGCAATGGGTCCCGATACTGGTAATACATTATGAATCTTATGTTGTTGGAGATGTGCGCTACAACACCCTTGCACGAGACGAAGGCAGGAAGACACAAAACAGTGCCATCATGAGCACGGATACGTGATGACAAAGAGACAACTGAAATGTATGCTAACATAATGTACATTGTTCAGCTTGCAGATATCTCCGCTTCGAGGATCATCGGTGTGTGGTTCTGTTGTGATGTCGCTGGTATAACCTGTTTTCCGTGATCGCAAAACCCAGAGCTGATGATTATTTCAAATCCATCAATGTCAAGGCGGCGTACTGCACTCAACGAGCCTTTTATTTTGGCAAATCAAGCAACACAGATATTTTTCTTGGAAGACACATTTGCACGTAGCGATGACTAGAGAGTATTGCAAAGGTTTGAGCAGAGGAATTCGCTTAATGAAGTTGCACAACAAGATGATGCTTACATCGCCCCGATGTACAAGATAGCACAGATGTTCCTAATATCTTTGAGAACCATCACGCCAATGACGCCGCTAAAAAGATTGCCTCGTCGTGTGTGGACATACAAGAGTTGATCAAGAAGAAGCCAACGCTCGAGGACGTTGAGGACGAAGAAGAAGATGACACCGTGGGGAATTAAGATTCAGACCGATACACATGGCTAAGATGTTAACGCTGCTGCTGTGGATGATGATTACATTGCCTTTGTCGATTTGGCTCGTCAAGACGCTTTTTATCTACTATGTGAAATTGTGTTTGCTATGACAACCTGAAACCTGATGAACATGTTGTTTAGTATTTTGTCGTGAGAACATCACTTGTTATGTATGCTGATTTGTGTTTGGTGATTGTATGGAAACTAAAACCTGATGAGATTGTTGTTTAGTTGTACTCATATTTGGCTGTGAAACTTGAATTTGATGACATAGTTTGCTGTTGGACTGCAATTTGCTCGACGTCTTCGAATGAGAACAAAGCTGACCCGACAGTGGCCTCTCGCTATTTATTTATTTATATGAGCAAAAGGGATACCCCTGATTTCCGTTAATAGAAATCATTAGATGTTCACAACACTATACCCAGCCGCTACACAGGTTTCATTCATTACTAGTTTCAGAAAGTGCTCATGTCGTAGCCACTCAATACATCACGAAAGTGCTACATACACGCAAATAAAGAGACAATCATCCTACAGAGCACATCGATTTTGCCCATTATCTTCACAAGCTCTTTCATCTCCTCATTGCTGTCAAGGCCGCTCAGCAGCTGTTGTTTGGCCATGATCGAGGAACTGATCTTTAACCTTCGCTCAGATCTTCCTCTTCGCGCTCCTTCGCCATTTGTCCAACACCCCAACCTGCTGGTATTGGGATTCCTCGCTAACCAAATAATTAGCGAGTTGCATTCCCCACATCAAGAACTTCCCGTAAATACAAATCACACGAATCTTCCCTTTCTCGCACGAATCAAATTGGAAGATCATCAACCAAACTATTAAAAATGAGCAACCGAAAGCAGCAGAACAACACTTAAACATATTATTACCCCATGATTCGGGAATTTGTAGAAGACTCGCCAGGTTGCGGATTGTGGTTGAGACGCGACGATGACTCAGATGATTTGCAGCAGTGGAACCACACCAACGGCAGCGGGTTGCGATGAGCAATCGGCTGTGGTGCTGTAAGTAACGAGGGTGTGATGAGACCCACAAAGCGATGGTACGGGTGGCGACTTGGCGATATTCTGGTTGTTGCTCGTCAAGAGCAGTGGACGAGCAGCCAGCGGACATGGTTGCTGCGCCGAGCTTCCGATGCTAGGCAGAGTAAGTAGAGAAGAGGAGAAACGAACATTGATATGTCGCCATTACTTGCAGAGTAGCATAGCACCATATATAGTCATAGTCTAGGTTTGGATTCAACCAGCTACTGTGACCAAGATCTTTCTTTTTTCTAAAACTTGGCAACGCCTCTTTACTCGGGTACACTAGCTTGTTCTCAGACGCCTTCCCAAGTCTTTGATTTTCTTTCCTTTTTGCAGGAAGGAAGGAGGACAAAATTGAGAGTTCCTGGACTCAACCCAAGACTTCTCGGTTGAAAACCAACGGTGCTAGTCACTTATGTGGCTAACGCTCCTGTGAGGAGGACGGCATTTAACACATTTTCCTCGCAGTTTTCTTCCTATATATAAAAAGTATGCTTCTTGGTGTCCGCTTAGTCAACAAACGATTGTGCCAACCTTGACCATTGATTGACATTCAACGCCTGTCGCGCTTTCTTCGCCTCTTCTTCCTCGAGCCGCCAAAGCCAAACCAGCGCCTGGGACCGCCTGCTCCCGCCTCCCACGGCTGGCTGTGATCTTCCCCTGCCCCTGCTCGCTCTCGTCCGAGGCCTCACCATCGCCCTCCGCTTTGGTTCGCTTCATCATGACGCCGCCCGGTGTTGTCAACATGGTCAACAACCGAGAGGAATAAGGAGATGATTGTACATGGTGAGGATGACAGTAGGGACCCAGCATTGCGCGCAGAAATTTGTTTTTTGGGGACGGAGAAGGGTATCAACTGGGTTGTGCGGGACCCATGGCCCGCCTAGCCTAGGCTTTTATTTCATATGTTTAGCACATGACCAGCCCAGTTTGTTTTTTTCCTTTCTGAAAATGGCTAGCCAGCTATTTTGTTTTTTGCAGAATAACCAACGTAGGCCTACTTGCTTTTCTATGCCCTGCTGGGCTGGAAATCTTTCAAGACGAGGAGGGATGCATTTGCCCCAGAAAATGGGCTATAAGTAATAAGAAATGGGCTATAAGTAATAATAAATGGGCTGTAAAATGAAAAAATACAGCAAATAGGCAATTAGTTCCAAAATATTGTTTTCTTTCAGATTTTGATATTTTAAATTTCATTGTTTTTAAAGGGTAAAATTTCATTGAATTTGTCGGCTGTTCGGGAATGGGGTCCCCAGACTTGCTCTCATGCCCTGCAAGGCGTGGCTCAAAGGAGGCCCAGACGCCCATCTTCATCAACACAAGCTCAAGACCTCGCGAGGGGCCAAGACTGGGGCGGACGACAAGGAGCTTCTCAGCACGGCCTCGTCAGTTGGCTCACGAGGAGGCGGAGAGTTCAAGGTGGTACCTCGCGAGGTGCCCGTGACGCAAGCCATGATTTACCAAGGGCGCCGCAGGGCGCCAGCCTGCACAGCAGCCCTCCTTTCCTCTTTGGTGTAAAGGAGCAAGCACAAAGTAGGGCATCAAGCAAAGGCATCCGCTTCGTGCAACAAGACCAAGACCAGCCCCAACGGCTGGAAGGAGTCATCGTGGAGCCCAAGCAGGCGGCCATCACCAGAGCCTTTGGCAAGCGAGGACCAACTTTAGTCAGATAAGTGTACCATTGTTCCCCTTCAAATGGCTAATTGTTGGCGCTTCCCGCCAATATTTGGGAAGAGGCCCAGGCCTTCGCCTATATAAGTAGAGCTAGCCACCATAGTAGAGCCTCTCCCGGCTGGCATTTTGGAATCCAGAGAGAGATAGAGACCCGATCCTCAAGCTAGAGCGACGGGACACCACTTAGCAGTTCATCGCTTCCACCAAGAATGACTCGCGAGGCTGTTCTTCCCCTGATCGTTTCTTCATCAGCCCTGCAGGCAATCCACCACACCACAAACTAGAGTAGGGTATTACACCACAACGGTGGCCCAACTAGTATAAATCTTGGCGCTCTTGCGTTGTTCTTGCTAGTAGTTTAGGTCCTCGTGATTCGGGCGAGGTACGAGACGGTGGAGGGTTGGATCTCCGCCGCACCCCTGTAGTTCGAACTTTAAGGGTCTGCTGAACCCGAAGTCCGACATTTGGCGCGCCAGTAGGTGCGCCGAATCGCTTTTCGCCGCTTTCGTTCTTCCTCGACCACTGCAACCATGTTCGACGCTGCTGGCCTGCGCTGAAGCGCCGAGCGCCGAGCCGCTCGCCTCCCATGTCGCTTAGACGGCCCTCGCCGACAAGCGCCTCGCTGCTCCTCGTCACCTGCTGTCAACGCCGCCACCGCCCGGCGGGAACGAAAGCAGCAAGCATCGCCTCAACTCCGCCCATGAGTCGGGACGGCCGCACCACCATGCCTTCGCCACCCCGCTGGTTCTTCGCCACGCGCGCCTCGCTGCCATGGAGGCCCGAGCTGCACTCATCGCGCTAACGAGCTCCTGCGCCACCGCCTGGCCGACGACGTTTATGAAGAATGGCTCGACCGCCGCCGAGCTCGTCTGCAGGTCTGTGGAGGCGACCGCGCCCGTCCGCCTCGCTAGCACCGCACTCGCCCCGCACGGGCAATGAAGCCCCGGGCGCCTACCCGCCTCCTCAAGGTGGTGCCTTGGCCTCAAGGCACGCGCGGCTCGGGCGGAACCTGCTCGCCAGCGCCGCGCGGCAAGAGCAGAGCTGCCAAGAAGTTCTCGCCCGCAAGAAGCTGCCCGAAAGCTCCCCGCCCAAGACGCCAAGACCCTGCGCTTCCCCCAGCGCGGCGCAGGAGGCCCACAAGACCAAGATCTCTGCCGCCCGAGGCCCCCGCTGCCACGGGGGCTGCCGCGCCACCACCGAAGGCGCAGCGTCGCAGTGGCTCGCCAAGGTAAAGCCGACCTGCCCCCACGCCACGACGGCACGGCTGACCCTACGGAGTTCCTCCAGCTTCACGAGCTGGGCATCGAGGCTGCCAACGGGATGAAAAGGTCATGGCGAACTGGTTTCCCATGGCGCCAAGGACGGAGCCCGCACTGCTCCTCGAATCTGCCCTGTGCACGATCTTCTTCCGGGCCGAGATGCGCACTCCGCTTCATCGCCAACTTCCAAGGTACTCGCGACCGCCACCGCCGTGAGCGACATGCGCGGATCAAGCAAAGAGCCGGGAAACCCCTGCAAAGTACATCCAGCTTCAACAACGCTACGCCACAAGATCCCTGTGGTAACGGAGGAGGCCATCATCTCGCTTTCTCCGACGGCGCGGCGCGACGCCAAGATGAAGGAGGAGTCATGGCGATGCATGAAGATCTGCGGCACCACCGAGCTGTTCAACTTGGCAACCAAGTGCGCCAGGCTGAGGAGGGGCGCTTCCTCCTCGAGCTGCCCGCCGCGATCCCGAGAGAAGAAGTCCAAGGCCAAGGACGTGAAGCGCAAGGGGCTGCCGTGCTCGCGTCGAACCGCACACCAAGCGAGGCAGAGATCAGCCCGAGTCCTCCAAGGGCAGCCGGTACTGCGTGTACCACGACCTCCACACCCACAACACCAATGAATGTCAAGAGCTCCGGGCCGTGCGCGAAGGAAGGGTCGGCAGACACCCCGAGCGCAGCGACTGGGCTACGGCCGAGGAGGAGGAAGGAATGCAGACGCTGGAAGATCATGCCCCGCGCCAAGGGTGGCGCGACCAACCTCGCGAGGACCGGCTGGCAAGACCCACTCGCGAGGGGGCTGAGGGATCAGCCTCGTGAGGATCACCCGCAAGGGAGCGCAGGCCTCCTCCACGCCGCCGCCACCAAGGAGAATTGAAGACCGCCATCGACGAGGGGCTGGGGCTTCCAGAAGCGCGGCGATTGCTCTGATCCCGCGCTGAGCTCAAGCCCCACCTCTCACCGATCTTCAAGCAGTTCGCCTGAAGTGAATGCAGTCCTCCCCAAGCTCGAGTCCACGCGCCTCTCGTGGTCGGCGGCGCCATCACGCTCAGCCAGAGGATCAGCTCAAGTGCGCAGCCACACTGGAGTTCTTCCGATGCTTTGCTCCCCAATCATCAAGAATGTGCTAGTCACCAAGACCTCATCAACGGCGGAGCAGGGCTCAACGCCCCGTCTGTGGAGACATTCAACAATCTTCAAGTGCCTTACAAATCCAGCTTCACCAACCAAGCCCTTCTCCGAGTCACCGACAGCTCCACGGTCCCGGCCGGGCAGGTCCGCCTCTCCTCACCTTTCGGGGCCCGTGACAACTACCACACCGAGCTCATCGACTTTGACGTCATCACATTCGCCGCCAGACAACGCCATCCTCGGTACCCAAGGGCCAAATTCATGGTCAGAACTCCACCATGGCTACAACATCCTCAAGATGCCGTGAAGCGGCGGAGTCATCACGGTGCCCCGTGGAAGAGAGATGCAACAGTGCTCCCGAGCGAGCCAGCCGCATCGCCGGAAGACCTGCACCACAAGCAGCAGGATGCCTCCCGAGGCAGCACCCAAGAAGAAGAAGACATCGACCAGCCCGGCTCTTCAAGAGACAGTTCCCTCAGGCCCGCACCGGGCCGAGGGAGCCTCCTTCCATCGCATAGGAAAGCGCCTCGCGCCTCCTCAGCAGGCTCGGGGCTCTCTCCCTCGAGGGCCGCCGACCTCGCCAAGGTCTCGAGGGAGGCGCTGGGCACCACGTGAGGCGTGTTTCAAGCACGCTTCCCACAAGGTGAGCAAGACCAGGAGGACAGGACCTCAAGAGTTCATCTGCAAGGCCATTCAGAGTTACAGGAGTCAAGGGTCATGAGGGGCAGCCGCCGCCACTCACTGTGGGCCCCCATCCAGCGAGGATGGTGGGATGCGCGGCCTCAGACGACATACCAGGCTCAACCGAGCCGCATCTCAAGAGCGCCTGCCCTCGCGAGTGGGACATTGCGAGGGTCCGCCCCACAGCTACGCACGCATGCCTTATGGCTCGCCAACGCGGCTGCTGCGCACCAGCTGCCTCATGAGGACCATCCCGAGGCTCAAGAGGTCGCACGCTGCAACCTCAAGCGGAGATGGAGATGGCCCATGAGGAGCCGCCGCGCCCCCGAGCTCTAGAGGCCCCCGGCCCGGGGCTCGTGAGGATCGGCCCGCAGCCCACAGAGTCTGCCACATCAAAACCCTTCATCCCCAACATCACCAAATGACATCTTTAAGTTTTATTTCCGACCGGGAGCGCCTTCGTGGCCGTGATTATTCCTGTGCTGCGTGAGTCCGTCCCCTCGCATGTATCCCTTTATTTCATGTCTTTAGCTTATCCTGTTGGGGGCGCCTGGCTGCATCATCCCAAGCCGCTTGGGCCAGTCCCAATGCATGTATCCTTCATGCGCTTTTCCTTAGGATTATGCCTCGCTCCACCATGCTTGTTATTTGGTGCCTTCTCCTGGTGGCGAAATCTTGCACGCTTAAAGGGGGATGCTCGAGCATCACGACTCGTGGCTCCTACCGCTCTCCGGCCCTCACCTCCGGTCTTGTCCATGGCATCGCGACTGGCTTGCCAACACGGCCGAGACCAGCCCGAGAGCCGGGACCCGAGGATGTAGAGTTTCGCCATCCAATCCAAATTTTGCACGCTAAAGGGGGGTGCCTGAGCATCGCGACTCAGTGGCTCCTACCGGTTCTCCGCCCTCACCTCCGGTCTTGTCCATGGCATCGCGACCGGCTTGCCAAATGACGGCCGAGACCAGCCCGAGAGCCGACCCAAAGACGAGAGCACCGCATCCGCCAAATTTGCAGAACACACTCAAGATAAGGCCCGAGACAGGCGCAACTCCGCTTTGCGGTAGGGCCTCGTGAGTCCCAAGGCTGGCTCACGGGTGCCCCGACACACCTCGCGAGGCCCTCGTGCCTCTCCAAAGCAACTAACGGCAGGACTAATAATCGCCACGGCGAGCTCTTGGTCCTTTGTGGTGAACCTGCAGGTCTCCCAAGGAGCACGAAACGACCTCGCCATTTAATCTCTCATCGGCCAAGGCACGACCGGCGCCGCCCAGAAGCATCGCCCTAACCTCGAGATAAGTCACCGACCGACACTCAGTCATCGCAACACCATCCCCACACTCAATGCAACTCCGTTAGCAACGCCGCCCCTTTCACCGGATGATGGCTGCTTGAGCGCCAAGGGGACCACCGAGCATCACGACTCGTAGGTTTCTACCGACCTCGGCCGCCACCTCCCGCCTTGACCACGCATCGCGACCTGGCATACCAGCGACGGCTGAAGCCGCTTTGGGACTGGACCTGTCGGCGCAGAGCATCAAGCCTCACGAGGTCCGGAAGGAAGAAATCACAGCGCTTAAACGGAATGAGCATCCCGCATTGCCTCACAATAAGGGTTATATTGACAAACTGAAAGTGCGTTATATCGACTAGAGGGGGGGTGAATAGGCGATTTTTAGAGAATTTTACAAATTCTTCACTGAGGAATTTGCTGGTGAGGAAATTCCTTAGCTAAGAAATACATGCAAGGAATAAGTACTCGAAGTAAGCATAGCAGACATCGCATAGTCATCATGATGAGATGAAGACAATCACAGAGTACAAAAAGCGAATCACAGATAACACAAGATGAAGACAAACAGATCAAGAAATTGAACTGAGGAAATTGAGAAAGTCTTCACCAAAGTCTTCAAACACAGATATGACAAACACTCAACACAAGAATGAGGAAATGAAAAGGTTGAGGAAATAGAACCGTAGGTTGGTGAAGACAATGATTTGTAGACCAGTTCCAACTGCTGTCTCGCTTGTATGTCCGGTTGGAGCGGCTGAGTATTTAAACTCGAGGACACGCAGTCCGGACACCCAACATCGAAAGCACGCAGCTCAGACACCAAGTCCTCACCAGATTCTCCTTGAACTAAGGTCACGCAGACTCGGCCCAATCACTGTGGTAAGTCTTCAGCGACTTCCAAACCTTCACATACTTGGTCACTGGTGATCCACAATTCCTCTTGATGTTTCTAGACCGTGACGCCTAACCGCCTGAAGAAGCACAGTCTTCAAAGGTAAAAGCGCCGGATCCATGCGGATCAATTTCTTCTGATGCTCAATCACTTTGGGTTTGTTGGGGTTTGGTTTTGGGTTTTTCCTCACTTTTGGGTTTTTCCTCACTTGATGATTTTCGCCAAAGTCCTCAGAGGATGGGTTGCTCTCAAATGACAAGTGTCAAGTTCTTCTCGAGCAGCCAACCAACTAGTGGTTGTAGGGGCGGCTATTTATAGCCTAGGGAGCAGCCCGACATGATAAGACATAAATGCCCTTCAATGATATGACCGTTAGGTGGAGATATTTTGGGACAGTCAAGACAAAGAAAAGAACGGTCGAAATTGAATATCAAATTCTCGTGGCTATCATGTTCTCATTGTGTAGGCACCAGACCGGCGACTTCCTAACTCCTCGCCGAATAAATTCCTCAGGACTGTAAGAGCTTCGCTCTCACCATCAAGAAATTGACTGAATGTATGAGATTTCCAAAGGCTTCACTCAAGGAATTGGTAGGTGTAGGATTTTGAGTTGAGCATCACATGGAAATTTTTCCTTAGTATTTCTCGATTTCTTTAACAAAGACGGTGTTTCCTATGACTCAAGAAAGAGAAAATGAAACTACGAAAACAAAAGTCTTCACGCTCATGTTCCTCAAATGAATACCAAGTCTTCAGATCACACCAATTTCTTCACTTTCAAAGTCTTCGTAAAGTCTTCGAATATCAAAGTCTTCATTGAAGAACTTCAATTTTAGGGTCGACTTTCTCTGTAAATATCAAACTCCTCATAGACTTATAGACCTGTGTACACTCACAAACGATAGTTACTTAACCTATAAGTCTTCAATACACCAAAATCACTAAGGGCACTAGATGCACTTACAATCTCCCCTTTTGGTGATTGATGACAATACAAGTTAAGTTTTCAACGGGATAAACATATGAAGTGTAATTACTGATAATGAGGATTTTGATTGCAAGATATAGAAGAACTCCCTGAAGATGTGCATAGTGAGGAATTTGCTTTTGAGGCAATGCACATTTGAAGAATTGAATCATGGAGATCTCCCTATATCTTGTAATTCATACACGATTTGACATATAATATGAGGAATTTGAAATGCATGATGAAATATGGTGCTTGATGGTATTCGAGCATGCAAAATAATGCATAAAGAGTATCGAGCCCAATGCGTATGAGGAATTTGAAACTTTCATGAGTATCGATCCCAAATCGATTTGAAGATTTTCACCGAGCTCATGAGGATCAGAGCATAACAAAGATCAAAACTACTGTAGTCAGAGCATAGAGCAAAAACATAATGCATCAAAAGTATCAAAGCACCATCGGGTTTAAGATTACAACTCGATCCAATAAAAGGTTTCATAAGAACGAGAGTTGTAACTTAATAGAATACTGTATATAGATAAAAACGAGACCCGCTTGAAGACTAACTCAAATTTCTCCCCCTTTGTCATCGAATGACCAAAAGGATCGAAACTGAGGACTAACGCTCTTGAAGAATTTCAAGTTGAAGACGGAGCGCCAAAGATTGTCGGGTTGTTCGCTGAAGTAGGACCAGCAGCGTTGTCTTCCAAATCTTCATTTTCATCAAGATCGCGAGATGAAGAATAGGAGCTGGCCACCAAGGAAGGAACTTTGACCTTCTTGAATTTCTTCTGAGGAGGTGCGACCAGTCAAATTCTTCCTTGAGTCCCATTGATTGCAGTTCTTCTTCATTATAGACATGTGAAAGAACAGCCCAAAGCGCTTGAAGGTTTCATGAAGATAGTAGTGGTTTTTCTTCACCGCATTGTGTGTTGAGGTCAAATTGTAAAGTAGAGTACCAAACCGACGCTTGACCCACTTATGATTGCGATCAACCTTCCGATGAAGACCGAGGAGTAACTCACGATCACCATCACCCCGGTGCGAGCTTGAGGACTATGCTTAACGAGGTATTTGCTGCAGAGTCATGTGGCAGAGTCATCATTGGTGGAGTAGGATGTCTGCTGCTAAACTGTCCATCCAATGGACGAATGCCTTCATCTATCACAGCAAAGAGCCTTCCCTTTTCATCACCGAGGCAATTGGCCGCTTGAGGACTTCAATCGGGGCAGTGTAGCTGCAGTGGTTCAAAGTATCGCCTTTGTAATTCAGTGAAGATCTTGACCGATGAATCTCATAATCCAAGGTGCATAAGGCTTCAGCTCAAAAGGTGACATGGCAATGTTAGCCGAGTCCTCATGAAGAAATCATGGAAATTGACGGAACGCCATGGATGATGTTGAAAAGCATATTCTTCATGATGCCAACGACTTCTTCATCATTCGAGTCGTGGTCTCTTGATAGGACTCATAGTCTTCGCAAAATTGATAGACGGTCCGAGGCATATAATAATTCCTTGACGAGGAATTTGGTTCTTGGTGCATGCCTTGGCTTCAATGGCTTCATCAAGACTTGCATATAGTGATTTGAAAGTTCCTTTTCTTCATAGATGCGACGGCACCATCAATCGGAGGATCGAGGGGAGGGCACGGGCAATTCACTTGTCGGGCCTTGTAGTGAGTGTTTTCGTCATCCAATCTAAGACCCATGAATGTACATCTTCAGCGCCTCCGTGATGTGAAGGGTTGCATAGAATCAAGAATTAGCTCTTCGCTCCAATCACAAATATCGCAGTGAAGTTTAGGAGACTGCGCCGTGAAGAACACTTAGGACGGGCTCAAAGCTCGGCAGCGACTCCATATCCACATGAGGAATATGAGCATGATCAAGATTTTGTCCTTGTTGAAAAGCACCGAGGAATAGAAGTTTGCTTGACCGGCAGTCCGTAAGCCTCTTCCTAATGCGAGCAGAATCATAAGGATTATATTCAAGAAGAACACATGCTCGCAAAGAAATCTTCAGCCTTGAACTTTTGTTTGGTTGAGAACGGATTCTTTTGCTTTGGCAGAGGGGTGTCAGTGAGTTGCATCACCACCTCAGGAATCGTAAGTTCAGGTTCTTCAGCCTGAGGAATTTCTTGTTCCTCAACAGGCGCAGTCTGAGGATTATCAGCAGCAGCAGTTTCATCAGCACTAGTGGCTGGAATTTCTTCATGCACAGAACCAGCGGGTTGATTTCCTTCAGAGTCTATTTGGACACTTCAGGCAGGGAGTGAGGAACTTGTTGAAGCGGGGTGAAGAGAGGAGTATTGGGATGCTGACTTTCCCAAAAGTCATCATTGATCACTGGAGTGGTACATCCAATATCCACATCTTCATTTTCAATTTCCTCAATACCAGCTTGAGGAATTTCATGGTCTGATGAGGGAATGACTGGGGTTGAAGGGATTGCTTCCACTTCAATTTCTTCATCAATTTTCTCTGACGAAGCAGGAGATTGATGTTCTTCATCAGATCCGGTTGGGATTTCATATTCTTCTCCAAAAGGAACTACTTCCTTTGATGGTATGGAGGAAATTGGAATAGCATCAATTGGGTTTTCAACGGAGCTGGTCATTGGCTTCATTTTCTTCGCAATAAGAATCTGACGCACTGATGCTTTCTTTTCTTCACAGCAGCTCGCTCAGAGCCTTGGTTTTCTTCACATCGAAGCAGATGGAAGAATTGGAGTTGGAGTTGGCGCAGGAGGAGCCGAGGAATTTGGTGCAGTTTCTTCAGAGCCAACCGATGCGCCTCTGTTTTGAGTAATTTTTCAGCGCAATCGATGCAGCTGTTCTCGACTTGAGCAGCTTTCTTCAGCGGCTGGAATTTCTTCATCAGCCCTGAATCAGCATTTTTTCAAGAGGCTGAACCGATGCTTCACCGAGGATTTTCACGTTGCACGTGCAGCAACACTTGTGATTTTCTTCGTCGATCGATTTAATCTGGTCTTGACTACTTGCCAATCAGCATAGTATGTGTCAAGTTCTTGCCGAGGTTCTGAATGTCGCTTTGATTTTAAGGAGTTCCTCGTGTCATCTTGACAACATTTTTCTTCGTGAACCTCTCCTTCCTGTATTGAGCCTTCTTGATTTCCCTCGCCGCCTCAAACTTCCATTTTCTTCAATGATGAAGTGAGTCAACGCATGACTTTGACCAGTGTCAAAGGAAGATCAGCAGAGGGGTATTGGGATCATTGTGCCAGAGGTCAATGAAGTCGAGGACTTTCTTCGGATCCAAAAGCGCGGCACAGATGTACCTTTGGCTCTAGCGGCCCTAACTTGGCGGTCTCGATGATTTCTTCAAGTTCTTCATCGATGCCTCATCATCGATGGCACGTGGACTACAAGCTGTTTCTTCCTTGGCTAGGCCGAGGACCACGCCCACTGTTGCTTTTGTCTTCAGCAGAGTCGGGCCGATGAAGAATTGAGGGCAGCCGAGGAACTTGCGAGATGCTCGAGGCAATTGAGAAACCAGCAGTCCTTTGACATGTAGCTAGGTGCACAGAACTGAAGGTTTGGACGGAGCAGTTGAGGACTTTGATGGAACAAAGAGCGTGTGAGGAATTTGTCACGAGGAATTTGCTCGAGGGAGCTGTCCGATGAACTTGGCCGTGAGGGCGCAGATGATGAAGCACTTGGCTTATTAGCAGACTTCTTTTGCATTGATTTCTCGGTTTGACCGAGACCTCAAGCAAGCAGCAATGCAGAATCCTCATTGAATTTCTTCACCGCCTTTGCTTGCTTAGCCAACTTTGCTTGGCGCTTAGCCCACTCATCAGAAAGTCCTCACCGCTTTGACGCTAGTGGGATCAGCTATTTGGCCTGGTGCCAAAGGAGCTCTTGGGCATGGAGGATTTAACGAATTTCTTCATGTACTTAGGTGTTACATATCGGTATTCCTTCCATTCCCGTGCCCATCTCCGCTCAATCTTCAGATACGCACTTTATGCTGATTTTTGCTTTCCTCATCTGGTGCATGAGAGTCAGCATATATTTCCTCGTGGATTTCAATGCTGTCATGACCTCGTGTTTCTTTCCTCCTTCATGCGGCTTCTTACCATCTGCCATTTTCTTCAGTTGAGGAAATTGAACAATTGAGTTCTCTCAAGAAGTGTGCAGTTTTTCTTCGAGGAACGCTGCAAATGAGTTAAGTTGATGAGAACCTAGGGATTCAGCAGCAGACATTTGTACCGTGAATGAGTATAGGTGCGAGGAATTTGAAGAGGTCATATGCTTCTCGAGGGTTTTTCAAAAAGAACAAGTTTGAGGATTTTGACCAGATGAGCCTTGAAGAATTTCAATAAGCGCTCTTTGTCTTAGGTTCCAGAGTTGTATAGATCAAGATCCACACAATTGAGGAATCTTGAAGAAAATCATTGCTTAGAGAAATGAGTCAAGAGATTTGAGGTGTTCATATGTATGAAGATTTGGAGAATAAACACCTTTGAAGAATTTGAAGAAAATTTGAGAATCAAATCGAGTAGTAAAAGTAACTTTTAATTTACTCCAAGTGAAGAACACGATTTAACCGAGATGAACAGTTTAGAAGTTCGTCTGCTCAGATCTTCTCCGCCTAACTTGGCAGAGGAAATCAGCTATGGCGACGGCGGAGTGAAGATATTCCACGGTCGGCGCGAGTACGCTACGAAGAGGTCAAGGCAAGTGAAGCTTTTCCTCACCGGCGACGATGGAGAAGCGGCGCTTAGGGTTTTGAGGAGCTCGAGGGAGAGAGGTCGAGCGGAGTAAAAGAGTGAGGAAGGGAGAGAGGGTATTTATAGCCACGGTGAAAACGGATCGTCCAAGATTTAGGACGAACGTGTTCTCGACCGCTTCCTTCTCACGACATGTGTCACCCACGCATCGGTAGTGGAGATCGTGTACGATCGTGGTGAATATAATAATGCATCGGGATGCGGAACGGTTTGAGCGGTAAAAGCGAAAGTTTGATAAGTTTCGTTTTAAAGTTCCGCTCGTAATTTCTTCACCCTGTTAAGGACACAAGAAGAATTTGAACGAGTTTCAAAGTAGAACGCACATGAAGAATTTGTGAATGGATTGGGTTGAGTATAGCATAGAGGGGAAGGGTCCGATCACATTCACTTAGCGTAAAAAGCGACTTGAAGAAATAGCCATAAGTGAATGCTGTAGAGGACATAAATCCATATATATATATAGCCAATGAAGAAAGACGACGGAAACAAAGGAAGATTTTGCAAAGTTGAAGAATTTGAAAACTCAAGAATTTGAAAATCAAGAATTTCAAAACCGAGGAAAACTCAAATTGAAGATTTTCAACTTTGGTGGTGGCGTGACCCATCAGATAAGAATGATGATTTCAGACACCGCGCATAATTGTCGTAGGGTTCTCGAGAATCAAATTCTTCATTAATTTCTTCACATTTAGAGTGTTATTCTTCATTGATTGAAGAAAACGCTTCTTCATGTGTTGCACATCTAAGTCATCAATTTTGCATAAGTGTTAGGATGTGTCCTTTTCAAAGAACGCTCAAGATTCTAAGATATTTAGCTCACACCGCAACTTGCTAAATCTCTTCTCATCCAAGGGCTTAGTGAAGATATCAGCTAGCTGTTCTTCGCCTTCACGTGCTCGATGGAGATGTCGCCTTCAACACATGATCACGAAGAAAATGATGACGAATTTGAATGTGCTTTGTCTTCGAAAGTGCTGAACTGGTTGTGAGCAATCTTGATGGCACTCTCATTGTCACAAGAGAGAGGCACATTCTTCACGTTGATGCCGTAGTCCTTGAGGGTTTGCTTCATCCATAGTAATTGAGCACAACACGAGCCAGCAGCAATGTATTCAGCTTCCGCAGGGACAAGGATACGCAGTTTTGTTTCTTCGAGGACCAATGCACCAAAGATCGTCCGAGGAAATGACAAGTACCAGATGTTGACTTGCGATCCACACGATCACCAAAGATAGTCGAGTCGTAATATCCAATGAGATCAAAAGTAGAGCCCTTGGGGTACCATAATCCTAGTGTTGGTGTGTGAGCTAGATATCAAGAATATGCTTCACACCCTTATGGTGTGATTCCTTCTGTAGCTTGAAATCGGGCACACATGCAAACACTAAGCATTATATCTGCCTAGATGCACATAAGTACAATAAAGAACCAATCATGGAGCGTATACCTTGTGATCAAGTCAATACCATTTTCATCAAGGCATAGATGGCCATTTGTGGGCATAGGAATTTTGACACCTTTGCAATCTTGCATGCCAATTTCTTCAGACATCTTTGAGGTATTTCTCCGAGATATGAATATGCCATTGTGTTGTTGATTTAATTTGAAGACCTAAGAAGAATTTCAACTCTCCCATCATAGACATTTGATATTCTTCACTCATCATATAGGCAAATTCATCACTATAACGTTGGTCAAGACAGCCAAAGATAATATCATCAACATATATTTGGCACACAAACAGTTCACCATCATAAGATTTAGTAAAGAGAGTAGGGTCGAGTGAACTGGTGTGAAGCCATTCTTCACTAAGAATTCCTTCAATGTATCATACCACGCCTGAGGGGCTTGCTTGAGGCCATAGAGGGCCTTATTTAGTCTCAAGACTTTGTCGATTCTTTGGATCTTCAAACCTCGGGGTTGAGCAACATATACTTCTTCCTCAAGCTTACCATTGAGGAATGCACTTTTCACATCCATTTGATATAAAGTGATATTGTGATGGTTAGCATAGGCTAGTAATATGCTAATAGACTCAAGTCTAGCAACAGTGCAAAAGTTTCATCGAAATCAATTCCTTCAACTCCGTGTAGCCTTGAGCTACTAGTCGGTTTTATTCCTCACCACAAGACCATTTTCATCTTGCTTGTTGCGGTAGATCCACTTTGTGCCAATGATATTATGCTTGCGAGGATCTGGACGCTTGACCAGTTCCTAGACGTTGTTGAGCTCGAATCGATGTAATTCTTCTTGCATGGCCTGAATCCACTCCGCCCAGAAATGCTTCATCTACCTTAGTGGGCTCTGTGATAGAGACAAAAGCATAGTGCCCACAAAAGTTAGATAAATGTGAAGCTTTTGAGCGAGTGAGAGGACCTCGCGCTCAATGTCATCGATGATCTTGTCAACTTGCACTTCTTTTGCAACGCGAGGATGAGCTGGTTGTCTTCGAGGAATTTGATCATTTTCCTCAAAGACCATTTTCTTCAAAGATTATCTTCAGTGCATCAGCTCGACGTTTTCACAGACAGAATGAATTCTTCAGCAGTTTCTTCAAGAGGAATGACATCCTCAGCTGCTTTGAACCTGATAGAATCCTCAGTGCTGGTTCGCTCTAACACGTAGGTAGGTGCTCTTTTGCAGCCATTAGTTTCATCGAATCAAGACATCTACAAGGTCAACAATCTTGTGAAGAGTGATGTTGAAGACTCAGAGGTGTGCGTAGTCCTTTCCGTAACCAAGCATAAACCTTCATGTGCTTTCGTGCAAATTTAGAGGTGTGGTGAGGATCTCTAATCCAGCATTTAGCAATCAAGACTTTGAAATAACTTACATTGGGTTTCTTGTCGTTGAGGAGTTCATAGGCAGTCTTTTTGAAGAATTTGTGAAGATATACTGTTGATGATGTGGCACGCAAAGGTCAATTGCTTCAATCCGTAAACGACTAGGCGCTTTGTATTCATCAAGCATAGTGCGAGCCATCTCAACAAGAGTTCTGTTCTTGCGCCCACGACGCCATTTTGCCGAGGAGTATAGGGAGCAGATAACTCATGAGTAATACCAAGTTCATCAAGATAGTCATCAAGACCGAATTTTGAACTCAGCCCATTGTCACTCCCGATGTGCTTGATCTTCACACCAAAGTTGGTTGAAGCCCTCGAGGAAAATCGCTTGAAGATTTCCTGCACTTGATTTTTGTAAGTAACAATGTGTACCCAAGTGTAACGAGAGTAATCATCAACAATAACAAAGCCATATAGTGATGCTTCATTAACGATACTGAGTAATGATTGGGACCAAAGAGGTCCATGTGAAGCAATTCAAGGACGAGTAGTGGTCATGATAGTCTTCACCGGATGCTTGGCCTTGGTCATTTTTCCGCTTCACAGCCCCACATAAGTGATCCTTGAGGAATTTGACATTTCAATGCCAATGACATGCTTCTTCTTCGCAAGCGCAGTAAATTCCTCATGCCTGCGTGACTAAGTCGTCGATGCCATAGCCAGCCTTCTCAAGCTTTTGCAAGTAGACACGGCTGGTTGTGGTCCCGTGGAAAATCAACAATATACAAGTCTCCTCTCCTAAAGCCTTCAAGACTTTGGAATTGTCACCCATAATCACAACACAACGATATTTGCCAAAGATAACAACCATATCAAGATCACAAAGCATTGAGACTCGACATGAGGTTATATCCTAAAGACTCAACAAGCATGACTTTGTCCATGTGCATGTCCTTAGAGATAGCAACCTTACCAAGTCCCAATACCTGACTTTTGCCTTTGTCAGAAAGATGATATGCTTCGATGTGACGGTGATAAGGGAGCATCCATCAATAGATTCTTGTCACCACCATGTGATTTGTACATCCACTATCGAGAACCCACTCGGTGGTTTTGGGTTGATCATCCCGCAGATGAATTAGTACAACTTACGATCTCATATACTTCATCAAGGAAGAATATGATATCAAGTTCATCGATGAATTTCATCACCAAGATTTAGATAAGCAAGATGAGGACGGTGAAATGAAAGTTCATTTCATCATGATTAGCTCAAGGCCCTTTCGTGCATTTTGTCGCCCCAAGAAATTCTTCAGACGCTTAAGACACGCCCGAGACCTGACCTCGCAGAAGAGATTAGTTCTTTTCTTCACCACCCACATCTCAAGGTGGCAAAGAGTTCATCATTCTGAAAGCACCATATGAGAATGGTGGCATAGAGGCCAAACCATTTCGCTTTCACATAAGAGGGGTTAGGTAAGCATATGAATAAGGTAGAAATTCTTCGAGGACTTATGAACATATTGGTTTGAAGAATAATGCACATATTCATAGCCCTTAGCTCTACCTCATGTAAACAGAGTTGTTAGCACGATGATAATCATATGAGGACTTTGATCCTTTGAGGAATTTGATCCACGTGAGGAATTTGGTCCGATGAGGACTTGGATCCATATGAAGAATTTTGTCCATATGAAGAATTTGATCTGGGGTTCCTTTTCTTCACTGGTGGTGTCATGAGGACATTCACCAAAGACTTTCAAGGCACTTCTTGGGAACCCAGATTTTCTTCATAGGGGACCGCTCCTGCAGCTTAGTGCCAACATATCTAGCAAATACTTCACCATTCTGATTTTTGAACAGTTTATAGTTTGAGTCAAATGACTCATCATCGTAATGAGGAAATTCACATGTAAAGCCAGATAAGGTGGATGGATCAATCGAGGTCCCTTTGCAGCAACCCATGAGGTTTTGGGATACCGCTCAAAGCTTCCAAAGACGCTCCATCAGCATTGAGTTTCCTCTCAAAGGCAATACCCTCTTCCTAGGGTTTCCGCTGAGGATCTGCTTTTAAGCACATCACAAAGAGTCTGATGCCCTTTGAGGCTTTTGTACATGCTCGCTATGTACAATTCCTTCACCCCGTGATCGTCAAGAATACTAGCAATGTCCTCGATGAGGAATTAGTGATAGTAGAGGAAGGTGAAGAATTTGTAACAGTTGAAGCATTTGAACATTCAGTGAAGAATTAGCAGATTCACGCTCAATGCATTTTAAGCATGGAGGAACAAATTCTTCTTGAGAAGCGCTTGATTTGTTGAGCAAGTAATGAATCGCGCCCTTCAAGATCTTCATAACTCGCCTTAGCTTCTCAAGATCTTGCTTTTGAAGAAATTCATAAGAAAGTTTTCATGATCGATAAGAGAGTGTTATGATGACCTTGAAGGCTGTCAAGCCTAGACCGAACTTTCTCAAGATTTTCGCTAGGGCTTGAGTGCGATCCATTTCTTCACCTAACATATCATCACTCTTATCTAGCATGTTTTGAACCTTTTCAAAAGCCCTTTGTTGTTTTATAGCAATCTTAGCAAGTTTAGAGTAGCTGGGCTTAAGATCCTCATCGATTCATTTTCACTAGATTCAGAGGAGGTGAAATTGAGTACCTTGGCACCTTTTGCCATGAAGCAATAGGTGGGAGCGAGTCATCATTTTCCTCATCAGTTTGTCTGTGGAGTCAGCTTTTCAGCTTGAAGATGGACTTGCTAACATAGGCAGTAGCAAGAGCCGACTAGCCACACCAGATTCGGATTCTTCGCACTCTCCTCTTCCTCATTTTCCTCGATTCAGCTTCGAGTCCATTTCTTGCCAATGAATGCCCGAGCCTTTTTGGAGCTGCTCTTCTTGTGAGAAGAAGGCTTTGAGGATTTTGATGATGAAGATTTGATGATTTCTTCTTCTTCAAGTCATCGTAACTCGTAATCCTTGTGTTTCTTCTTTTCTTAATTCTTTTCCCATCGAGGACAATCTTGGATATAGTGACCAGGTTTCTTGCATTTGTGGCAAAGTCTTCGCTTATAGTCACTAGATGAGGAATCACCGCTTCTTGAGGATTTTCCAAAACGACCACGCCTTGTGAATTTCTCGAATTTCTTCACGAGCGTGCTAGCTCCTCGCCAAATTCTTCAGATCTCCAAGGCTACTACCAGAGTCTTCACTCTCGATTCAGATTCAGCCTTGGCCTTCGTGGCACGTGTTTTTCCATAGCCGTAACCATAGAGATCTCTTTCAGCAAGTCGAACTCGTGAGTATTTAGCCTTCGAGGATATCAGCAGGATCAAGAGACTTGTAGTCAGCTCGTTCTGTATCATCGCAGCGCTGAGTGTCAAATGAGGAATCGCGATCTTAGTAATTTCTTCACCACCTCATGGTCGGTGATGTCATGGCACCCAAAGGCTTGAAGCTCATTTGAGATGTCAAGAGGCGATCAAGGTTTGTTGAACATTTTCGTTGTCGAGTCTTTTGAAGCGTTGAAGAGATTCAAGAACATCAACTCGAGAGTCACGCTTGAGTTGAAACACCTTCATTTACTTTGGACAGCCTGTCCTGTATGAGTTTGGCAGATTCCAAAGCACTCACTCTTCCATATTGACCTTTGCTCGATGGCCACATATGATATTCTTCGCTTGAGAATCGAGTTGCTTGAATCTCTTCACATCAAGATCATTCGAGAGGGTGTGACCGAGGAAACACCTTTTGTCACAACATACCGTAGATCGTTGTCAATTGCTTCAAGATGCATTCGATTTTGTTCTTCCAAAGAGGGGTAGTCCGTCCCATCAAGGTAGGACACCGCCGAGACCTTGATCATACCAGCGGTCGATATAACTAAAACCCGTGGTTAAACTAAAATCACACGTAACAAGGGAGTACCTTGCTCGATACCAATTGAAAGTGCGTATATCGACTAGAGGGGGGTGAATAGGCGATTTTAGAGAATTTACAAATTCTTCATCGAGGAATTTGCTGGTGAGGAAATTCCTTAGCTAAGAAATACATGCAGCGGAATAAGTACTCGAAGTAAGCATAGCAGACATCAAGCATAGTCATCATGATGAAATGAAGACAATCACAGAGTACAAAAAGCGTAATCACAGGATAACACAAGATGAAGACAAACAGATCAAGAAATTGAACTGAGGAAATTGAGAAAGTCTTCACCAAAGTCTTCAAACACGATATGACAAACACTCAACACAAGAATGAGGAAATGAAAAGGTTGAGGAAATAGAACCAGTAGGTTGGTGAAGACAATGATTTGTAGACCAGTTCCAACTGCTGTCTCAGCTTGTACGTCCTGGTTGAGCGGCTGAGTATTTAAACTCGAGGACACGCAGTCCCGACACCAAATCATCGAAAGCACGCAGCTCAGACACCAAGTCCTCACCAGATTCTCCTTGAACTAAGGTCACGCAGACTCGCCCAATCACTGTGGTAAGTCTTCAGCGACTTCCAAACCTTCACATACTTGGTCACTCGCACATCCACAATTCCTCTTGATGTTTCTAGACCGTGACGCCTAACCGTCTGGAAGAAGCACAGTCTTCAAAGGTAAAAGCGCCGGATCCACGCGGATCAATTTCTTCAAGATGCTCAATCACTTTGGGTTTGTTGGGGTTTGGTTTTTGGGTTTTTCCTCACTTTTGGGTTTTTCCTCACTTGATGATTTTCGCTTAAAGTCCTCAGAGGATGGGTTCCTCTCAAATAACAAGTGTCAAGTTCTTCGAGCAGCCAACCAACTAGTGGTTGTAGGGGCGGCTATTTATAGCCTAGGGAGCAGCCCGACATGATAAGACATAAATGTCCTTCAATGATATGACCGTTAGGTGGAGATATTTTGGGACAGTCAAGAAGAAGCAAAGAACGGTCGGAAATTTGAATATCAAATTCTCGGGCTATCATGTTCTCATTGTGTAGGCAATTCGACCGGCGAATTCCTAACTCCTCGCCGAATAAATTCTCGCTGACTGTAAGAGCTTCGCCTCTCACATCAAGAAATTGATCGAATCAGTATGAGATTTCCAAAGGCTTCACTCAAGGGATTGGTAGGTGTAGGATTTTGAGTTGAGCATCACATGGAAATTTTTCCTTAGTATTTCTCGAATTTTTAACAAAGACGGTGTTTCCTATGACTCAAGAAAGAGAAAATGAAACTACGAAACAAAAGTCTTCACGCCTCATGTTCCTCAAATGAATACCAAGTCTTCGTGATCACACCAATTTCTTCACTTTCAAAGTCTTCGTAAAGTCTTCGTAATATCAAAGTCTTCAATTGAAGAACTTCATTTTAGGGGTCGACTTTCTCCAGAATATCAAACTCCTCATAGACTTATAGACCTGTGTACACTCACAAACGCATTAGTTACTTAACCTATAAGTCTTCAATACACCAAAATCACTAAGGGCACTAGATGCACTTACACAAACGGTTACAAATATCATACAAACCCTCATGGGTACATTCCCGGCCCCTCGCAGAACAAAAAGACGCTAATCCTAAGGAGTCCTATCTGGTGGGACCACCACTGCAGACGCCATCATCAACAAGGGCCACCTGGTCCCGGAGCCAACCCCATCCAGATCGTGGCGGCGACGACTCGACTGCTCGCCTCGCCCGGGAGCGCGCAGGCTCTGGGGCTCAGAAAGTTGCCGCCGCCTCCTCCGCGCTGGCGAGGAGCCGACGGAGTCATCGGATCCTCCGCGCCTTGCCGCCCCGAGAAGCTGCCAAGTGGTCGGCCGGCCTCCGCCTCACCACAAGCAGGGCCCCGACCGCCTCCCTGGGCAGCACTTCAGCCGACGACCCTCCGTCAAGAGCTTGAAGGACATCACCAAGCACCTGCTGCACTCCAGTGTGGATCGCGAGGGCGCCGGCCCTGCAGACCATCGGGCGATTTTGTCCCAGCCTCGAGTCATGAAGACCACCGGCAACCATCACACCTCTCGCCTGTCTCGAGGGCGCTGGCAGCCATGCGCGCAGGCAGCCAGTAGTCCTGTGGGGCTCCTCGCCGGACGACGGAGGCGAAGAAAGAAGGAAGATTTAATCCAAGACTTGGGAGGCGCGCGGACGTGAAGCACGAACTCCCCGGCAGAGCCTCGGCGTGACCTGTGGGGAAGACGCACACTCAGGACTGGGCTGCTGCGTGGCGGCGCTGGCCAGGCGCCTCTCGCCACTCCTTCAGGCCACCAATTCAGGCAGACAAGGGAGAGAAAACCCTGGTGGCGGCCACACACACCAGGGCACGGGCGCCTCACACAGCGCTTCCCCGCCCGGCACGAGAGCAAGCCGCTTTGGGGGAGCGGGTCAGGTCCTCTTGAGGAGTTTTCCTTCTCTTCCCCGAGAACCGCGGATCGGAGCCATGGCAGCCAGATGAGACAAGGAAGAGGAGAAGGTATGATAGACTGAAATGGCGCACCGCTCCTGTATTTATAGCAAGGAGGCCAACCGTCGGCTCCACGATCACCAGCCATCATGCCCGACTCGCATGCAGGACCTGGTCGAATCCGGGCGGTTACTAAGGCGTCAGGGGAGCAGCGCCACGCCCAATCAATCGCCACGCTGGCGCCTAAGGCCGCAGGCTGTTAGGGCCCACGACGCTCGTGACTTGCCCTTTCGCCTCTCGCGCTGCCAAGTTCGGGCGCACTATGGCCCTGGGCTACTGCCATGCCTCTCGGGAACGGGGTCCTCAGACTTGCTCGCCAAGGCCTGGGCGGTGGTTTCAAAGGAGGCCCAGTGACGGCCATCTTCATCAACACAAGCTCAAGACCTCAAGAGGGCCAGATTGCTGGGCGGACGACAAGGAGCTTCTCAGCACGGGCTCGCCGGGTTGGTCGCGAGGAGGCGGAGAGTTCAAGGCAGGGTACTTCACGAGGTGCCCGTGACGCAAGCCATGACGCACCAAGGCCGCTGGGCGCCAGCCACCAAGAGCACGCCCTCCTTTCCTCTTTGGTGCAAAGGAGCAAGCGCGGGCGAGGCATCAAGCAAAGGCATCCGCTTCGTGCAACAAGACTCAAGACCAGCCCCAACGGCTGGAAGGGAGTCATCGTGGAGCCCAAGCAGGCCATCACCAGAGCCTTTGGCAAGCGAGGACCAACTTTAGTCAGATAAGTGTACCCACTGCTCTCTTCAAATGGCCAATTGTTGGCACCTTCCGGCCTAATATTTGGGAAGAGGCCCAGGCCTTCGCCTATATAAGTAGAGCTAGCCACCATAGTAGAGCCTCTCCCGGCTGGCATTTTGGAATCCAGAGAGAGAGAGATAGAGACCCGATCTCAAGCTAGAGCGACGGACACCACTTAGCAGTTCATCGCTTCCACCAAGAACAGACACTCGCGAGGCT
>JAHIAM010004220.1:0-64581 GCA_021605205.1 Aegilops longissima | reverse complement strand
CCCTGTGTGGGCAGGGGCCGCTAATCAAGCACTCCCTCCGGGCAGGGGCTAGGGGCCGGAGCCTCGCGATGGCACGGGCACGCCGCCAGAACCCGCCTAGAGCCGCTCTGCCCCAAATGAAGAACGGAGGGCCGACCTCACCAATCACCGCCCACTACCAGCTTGAGGAGCCCAAGGGAGGCTGGATATACCCGGGAAGGCCTTTCATGAGGTGCGAAACCATGATGCGCCACAGATGGCTCACCTTCCACCGCCCCACCACGAGGTCTGCTCGAGCTCTGATCGCTGGGGACGGTGGGAGGGCGAGGCCTGGGGATGGCTCTCACCATCTCCGTGAGCTCGGCAGAAGGGCCCGCAGAGCAAGGATCAACCAAGCAACTGGAAAATAAGGAACTAGGAAAGAAGAAGGCTTACTCATCAATGGCGAAATATTTCTCAAGGCTTCAAAGAAAGGCAAGGGTAATCATCACCAAGGCCTCTTTCTTCCGGAGAGCCTCAAGTCCACGCGAAGCGCCCAGAGCTCGGCGCAGGGTCACCTACGACGAGGAAGAAGCACCAAGGTGACCAGCTGCTGGGCGCTGCCCCGGCGCGACGCCGCCACCGCCACCAAGAAGGGTAGCCGGGCTTCAGGGCCTCGCCACGGAGCTGCTGGGTCAAGCCCAACGCTTTCAAACAGCAGTAGCTAGCGGGCCTCAGAGCTGCCACCTCAGAGTGCCGCCGGCATCGCTATCCCGGCGGAGGCCCCTCAGCCTCCGGTGGCCCTTGCCTCCTGCGCCCACCACCGAGGAAGGACCGCCATGGCAACCGGAAGGGCAGCCACCACAACCGGGTTCTCACGAGGTCCCATGAGGTCTGCTGGGCGCAGCCCCCATTCCTCGGCAGGGCATCTGCTTCACGTAAATCACCCCTGCTCGAGCAAAGGTACAACAGAGCACCCCCTGCCGGATGCTGCTGGGAAGGGTCCCCAGGCCAGATCATGAGAACCTTCCTCAAGACTTCAGCGCCAGTCCTCCTCCCGAGCCTCATGCGTCCTCACCGCCAAGGCCCACATCCGCGGGAATGGCACCGAGAGGGGTAATGCGCATAGGAGGAACTCATTCACCACCTTTGGGCGCCACACGCCGAGCGCCTCAACGCACGCGGGGCGATGCTGCATTAAGACGATCCGGGGCTCGTGAGCCGCCTCCCCGTACCAATTGGGGATAGCGGTAATGTTGGCTTTTGAAAGGTGGGGCTGGGGCACCGACATCCACATAAAGCCACCGCCAGGAACCCAGCGCGGGCGGAGGAAGGCTGAAATCAATCCTCGCCGCTTGTTTCGGTGTGGCAATGAAGCTCACGCACCGAGCATTGGGTGGGCCGAGGTGCAAAGAGAAGAAGTGGCGCAAGAAAGCAATCAAGGAGGGATGCCCATCATCGCCTCGCAGATAAAGGCAAAACGGCAAGAAGAGTAATGGATTCGGGACCCAAATGCATCATATGTGTAATGGGAAAGCACAACGTTGAAGAAATTGGTGGGGAACTCAGTCTCACTTACGTATGTCAGGCGAAGTACCGCACTCGGTGACTATTCTCACATCGGAGAAGTGAGACGCTGGCCAGACCGCCGCCCTCCCGCACTCGCTGAAGATAGTGGCGAGGGTAGAATTGACCTTGTCCAAGCCTTTCTTGCTGAGTATGATCGACCGACGACAACAGCAGGAGCTGGGCGACGGGTGAGCGGACAGATGCATGTGCTTTTTTCCTTTCCCCTTCTTCGCCTTGAGCCATGGCGACAGAAGGGGAGGATTCGAGATTGATTGGAAGCGGAGGCCGGAGCTCGAGAGGAGGAAGAGCAGGAGACGCCGAGCCGCGAGAAGAGGGATGATCGTGCAACCACGGGTCCGCTTAGCCGGGCGCAAAATAAGGAGGCGTGGGGAACAGGACGCCCACGCCCAATCAACCGCCACGCGTGCCCGAGGCAGGGCTGTTAGGGCTCATGCGCTCCAGACTTGCCCTTCGCTTCTCGCTCAGCAAGTCCAGCACGCCTTTGGGCCCGGGCTACTGCTCGGGCTTCCGGGAACGGGGTACCCAGACTTGCTCGCCTCGCGCCTCGCCGCGTGGCTCAAGGGGTGGCCTAGCATGGCCCATCTTCATCAAGACAAGCTCAAGACCTCGAGGGGCCAGATTGCAGGCGGACGATGGGAAGCCTCGTGCACGGCCTCACAGTTGGCTCGCAAGGGGCGGAGAGATCAAGGCGGGTACCTCACGAGGTGCCCATGACGCAAGCCATTACGACTAAGGGCGCCAGTGGGCGCCAGCCCGCCAAGAAGGTCCCCATTTCTCTTGGTGCAAAGGAGGCAAGCGCAGCGTAGAGCATCAAGCAAAGGCAACCATTTCGTGCAACAAGACCAAGACCAACACAACGGCAGGAAGGAGGTCATCATGGAGCCCAAGCCAAGGCCATCGACAAAGCCTTTGATGCAGACGAGGACCAACTTTAGTCGATAAGTGTACTAGATGTTCCCTTCAAATGGCTAATTGTTGGCGCCTTCCCGCCAATATTTGGGAAGAGGCCCAGGCCTTTGCCTATAAATAGGACCAGCCACCCACATGGTAGAGGGATCCAATCCGCATGAGCTAGAGATCAAGCAATCTAGAGAGAGAGAGAGAGCGCACCAACTCCCCTAGCAGTTCGTCAGACCGCCAAGAAAAGACCTCATGAGGCTGTTCTTCCTTGTATTGTTCATCATCAGCCCCGAGGCAATCCAGACACCACACACCGGAGTAGGGTATTACACCACAATGGTGGCCCAACCAAAGATAAACCTTGTGTCCCTTGTGTTGCTTTTTGTGTAGTTAGATCCTGTGAGGCGACGAGGTGCAAAGTAGGGGTGAGATCCTCTGCACCCCTGTAGTTCGAACTCTAGAGGGTCTCACCGAACCAAACCGGCTAAAGTCCTCCTCTTTCTCCTTAGGTGCATTGATCGATTAGCCCATTCTTCAATTGATGATTGGTACTTAGTACCTTCATACATCCATACTATCCTCGCCATCCGGATAGAAGTGTGTTGTGAGTAGAATTGCATTATTAGCTCATCATTCCACTTTGTGAGCTTCGCCAACAAAGTCTCGCCACTCCACAAGCATCAAGCCGCTATACACACCATGATAGTGTTCTTCATTCTCCTTGATGTATTCCTAGTTCACCCATCTCATGTCACACACTATTGGTTTTTGTCCAGCAAAGATTGTCTCATAGAAATCCTCATGTTCCTTTGTATGGAACATGTAATCCACAGCAGCTTCTTCTTCTGGTGGCATATGGATCCCACTGGCCCATAGTCTCAATCCTGAATCCTTCCTTATCTTCATGTTCTCACTACTAGATGAGCATCATTGTGATCTGAATTTTGGGCTTCAACTTCCTCAAAACATGTGACTCATCATCTTGTTCTTCCATTGCAGCTTCAGCACTTGGGCCTTGTTCTTATCTCGCACTGGATGTTTCGCGTACTCCTCTTGGGTGCAGTTTGGGCTTGAGGCAGCCTTGGGTGCTTTGGGCTTTGATGAAGAAGCCCTGACCATGGCATCACCCATAAGCTTCTCGAGCTTTGGGTGTCAAAAGATCCTCTTCTTTTCTTCCTCTTCCATCATGGAAGGCTTTCCAACAACCCCGGCCATGGTCTTCTTTGACCTTTCCTTCCTCTTCTTCCTTCCGCAGCAGCCTCTTTGGGTTCATCTTCCCAAGATGCTTGAGGAGGCTCTGCTTTAGACATGGGAATCCTTTTGGTAGGTGCTTTGGTCTTCATACCAAAGCTTAATGGCTGCAATTGAGCTATAGTCTTCTAGAGCACCTTCTTCTTGGAAGTGGCCTCATCCTCAACAGCCACATAGTCTTCATCCTCAGATTCGAGGTTCTCTTTTGGCCTTGGTGGCAGCTTTGGTAGGTTGTTTGGGGTGCCCTCCCTGCCATCATGTAGCGACTCCAACTCGGTAAGAGTCAAGTCTCTGTGCTTACCGTATAGTCCTCGATCAATTAGCAGCACACAAGACTCGGCGAAATAACATAAATAATACACATCTCTTTATTACATCGATAGTCCAGGGCAATACATTTATTACAAAATAGGCATAGGGCCAATAAACAAATCATGGAAGCAAGGTAGTAAATGAGTCCAACTCCACGAGCAAGGTTGAGTGTAGAACATCGACCTATCGCACCTAATCCTCGTCGGATATATCTGCAACGTGATAAGTTGCAGCCATATAGGTCAGTACATTGAATGTACTGGCAAGTCACATCATAAGTGTAAAGAGACTATTTGTACATGCAATTTGGCTGGTGGAAAGCTCTAAGTTTAGTTTTTGCATAAAGCCAGTTTTTCCTATCGTAAAAGATGTTATTCTACTACTACACATTTGCATAGGGTGAGTTGGCAAACCCAACTCCATCCGCTCCCAATTTTCATTTAAATCCCAACTGCTTAATTAAAGGTGAGGAGATCTCCAGATTTCCACTTCTGGATGCTCAACTTGTCCGTAATCGGGACACGGCTAATCGATTAGGTTTTAACACTGCAGAGGTTGCGACTTTTCCCCACAAGACTCGACCACCTCCATGATCGGAAGATCGAGACATAGTCTTTCAAAATGTTCTCTTAACCCACGGATAGGCCGGTACACCTACATCATTCTACATCTGCTAGCCCATCCCTAAGGGGTCACACTAACTACTCAACTAAGCCGTAGCCCATATTGGCTTGTGGCTGCACACGTAAGCTTCTAGACATTAGAATACGATTGATCTCTTTGAGCCTCGAGCGACGGTCCACTAGTGGTGCACCACCATGGATTTCCCATGCGTTCTAATCGCATTTCGCCACCATTACAACAAGTTTCCGCCTGTAGTTCATTAATTATCTTAGGTCCTATTTACTACATTGTCACCATACTTTACAATGATCACTCCCCAATCCACGCCTACTTACATCAAGCAACATAATGTAAAACGATGGCTTAATAAATGTTATAAAGTTCAGACCTACCTCAATGAACTATCGGTGAAAAAACATAGTCCCGCGGTGAACGCCTGATGCGCTATATCTCCCACGTGTCGAGGCACGACTTAGAGGCATAACCGCATTGAAAGCAATGTCGCAAGTGAGGTAATCTTCACACAACCCATGTAATAAATAAGGAAAGAGATACATAGTTGGCTTACAATGCCACTTCACACAATACATAAATAAACATCCATCATTCAGAGTACACTCAAGGTCCGACCACGGAACCAAAATAAAAGAAGATACCCCAAATGCTACACAGATCCCCGATCGTCCCAACCGGGCACCACTACTGATCATCGTGAAAAGACACATAGTAACGACCACGCCTCGTCGAACTCCCACTTGAGCTCGGCTGAGTCACCAGACCGCATCGCCGGCACCAGCAACTGTTTTGGTAGAATCTGTGAGTCATGGGGACTCAGCAATCTCACACCCGCGAGATCAAGACTATTTAAGCTTATAGGAAGGACAGAGTATTAAAGTGGAGCTGCAGCAAGCGATCTAGCATATATGGTGGCTACATCGCAAAAGAGAGCGAGAAGAGGAGCAAAGCACGGTCGTGAAGCTAGTAGCGATCAAGAAGTGATCCTGAACTACTTACGCCGACATAACTCCAACATCTGTTCACTTCCTGACTCCGAGAAGAGACCATCACGTTACACACACGGTTGATGTGTATTTTAATTGAGGTCAACTTCGGTTTTCTACAACCGACATTAACAAATTCCCATCTGCCTCATAACCGCGGGCACGGCTTTCGAAAGATATTACCCTGCAGGGGTGTCCCAACTTAGCCCATTATAAGCTCTCACGGTCAACAAAGGATATTCTTCAACCGGAAGACCCGATCAATCTCGAATCCCGGACTACAAGACATTTCGACAAAGAATAAAACAAGACCAGAAGCCACCCGACAGCCGACAAATCCCGATAGGAGCTGCACATATCTCGCTCTCGTGGCACATCCGGATGAGACAAGCTACGAGTAAAACCAAGCCTCGAAGTTTCTGCAGTGGCTCTGCAGGCGTTTCGGTTCGGGCCAGACTCAAGGAGCACCGTCCGGGGTTAAATAAAGATGACCTCGGCTCGCAAAACCCGGGGAAAAGGCTTAGGTGGCAAATGGTAAAACCAACGTTGGGCCTTGCCGGACGAGTCTTATTCAAAGCGAACTGTCAAGGGGTCCCATAAATCACCCAACCGTAAGGAACGCAAAATCAAGGAACATAACACCGTATGACGGAAACTAGGTGGCAAGAGGAACAAAACACCTGCATAAGGCCGAGCCTTCCACCCTTTACCAAGTATATAGATGCATTAATTATAGCAGATATATATATTGTGATATCCCCAACAATTAAACATGTTCCAAAGAGGAACAACATCTCCATGTTTCAACAAGGAACAAACTTCAGCTTCACCTGCAACTAGCAACGCTATAAGAGGGCTGAGCAAAGCGGTAACATAGCCAATCAATGGTTTGCTAGGAAAAGGATGGTTAGGGACTGACATGGCAATATGGGTGGCATGATATAGCAAGTGGTAGGCATCGCAGCATAGGCATAGCAAAAGAGCGAGCAACTAGCATAGCAAAGATAGAAGTGATTTCGAGGGTATGGTCATCTTGCTCGCAATGTTCTCAGAGTTGTCGAAAGCTTGATCCTCGTGAAGCGCTTCTCAACAGGTTCCTCGCTCACGCACTCGCCTCCGGCTCTACCCAAAGCAACAACACAAACAAAGGAACCACAATAAATCACGGTGCAATGCACAATCAACATGATGCAAAACATGACATGATATGCGAGATGTGATATGCAATGCGATGCGCCCCGAAGGAAAATGATGAACCAGGCATCAACTTGGCAAACCAAGTATGCCACTGAAAGATGAGATGATTTCGTTGAAATCGATATAAAGATCACCGAATCGGATGCACGGTTTGAAATGACAAGCAAAACAAGAATGGCACAAATCTGCCATTAACAGCATGATGCCACTTAGCAAGCAACAATAAATTAAGCTACTGCACCCAAACGTATCAACAAAGTACATGGCAGTGATCTACACAAGATGCTCGACAAAAGATGAGCACTGAGCTACGGCTAGTTCACATCATAACAGGTTCAAACAAGCATGGCAAAAGTGCACAAAATATCAGGCTGGACATGGCAAAACAGCATCAGGTTGCAATGTTCAGAGCAACAAAACTACATGCTACAGGAACTTAAAATAGCAAAACAAGGCATGGCATGAATCTACTCAAAGCATAGAACAAAAGTCCCTTACTGACCATAAGCCAAAAAGGATCAGAAAATATAGTAACATCCATGTCAATATTGAAAGTTTCGTTAACAGATTCAGCAACATGGCATGTCAAAAACTGATAACAAGTAGGCATGTTTACAAGCTCAATGCACTCACTACAGAGACTTATATGAAAAACTAAGCATACATACATCAAGAAGACATGGCATAGAAGACATACATGGCAAGAACAATAACATAGCATTCATGGATCAACCACAACAACCTTGGCAAAATTGAATAACATGTAAACAATCTGCCAGGAAACATTTGATAGCAAAAGTAGAGCTCGATTGACTCAAGCTATGACACTCCATAATTGCAAACAAAGGCACGGATGGATAGAGCAAGACATGTTTTACAAAACATCCTTACTGAAGTATCTCAAAATATGCATGGATCTCTTGGTAGCATCAAGTTAACATGGCATCAAAATATCAGCTAAACAGGGCTGAAAACAGCAACATCAGGACACCTACTTTGCATGCTTGTGCTAGTCACCACATAGATCAAAAAATACATGGCATACACCCTGGAAAGATGGCATGGCATATTACAAAACACATGTAGGACTCAAATTCAAAGGGTGCACACATCAATCATGGCAAAATAACAAAAGTGCAAGTTCTGTTAAGAAACAGAAACTAACATCACATAGCCCTCTTCTAACAGCATTTCGGGCGTCAAGGTGAGCTCAAATGAAAATTATGCAATGAGATGAAATGATCTACTCTTCGAGGCGAACATTTTGATATATTATACGCGCAAAATGGAGCTACGATGACAGAGTTACACTACGATGAAAATGCCACAAAATATCAATGATATAAAAGACTTAGTAGAAAAGTGAGGGGAGAGAGGTCAACGGAGCTCGGCCCCGATCCGATCCGATCCGGATCGAGGACGGCGGCGGCGGGCGGTCAGCTCCGTGGCCGGAGGGAGAGGCGGCGGCGGAGGGCGGCCGGGCCGCCGGAGGAGGCGGCGGCGGGCGGGCCGCGGGTGCGGGCGGCGGTCCGCGGAGGCGCGGCGGCGGGAGACGCGAGGCGGGCGGCGACGGCGCTGCCGGGTGGCGGCGGCGGCGGGGGCCGGGCCGGTCGGCGGCGAGGCGGCGGAGGAGGCGGGCGCGACGGTGATGCGGCGGAGGCGGCGGCGGGCGGCGCGCGGGAGGCGGAGGCGGAGCGTCGGCCCGGACGCCGGGCGCGGCTTGGCCAGGGCTCGCGGACTGCTGGAAGGCGGCGGGCGGCGGCGGCACGCGTCGCGGCCCCGAGTGGCCGGGTGGCCGGGCGGTTGGTGGGGCGGATATGTCCGGGCGGAGCGGACGCTGTCCGCGCGAGGTAGGGAAGGCTAGGGTTAGACCGAGATTTGGAGGGGTTTGCTTAAATAGGCATAGAGGGAGCTAGGAGAGTCCAAATGAGGTGTAGTTTTCTACCACACGATCGTGATCGAACGACGGAGAGCATGGAAGTGACTTAGATGGGTTATTGGGCTGTTTTGAAGGGGTGTTGGGCTGCAACTTAAAAGAGGCTTTTATGAGAGTGTTAACTGCTGAGTACCAAACGAGCTCCAAATGACCAAACTTGACCGTGGTCTACGGGTGATATACCAAGGCCACTAGACAAACCTCGTCCATTTCGAGAAGGTTTAGTACCCGCACACGAAAAAACGTAAAAGGGTCACGGGGAGATAGGAGTGCTTGATTGCAAAACGGACAACGGAAAAATGCTCGAATCATGAGATTAACACGTATGCAAATGCGATGCACATGATGACATGATATAAAATGCATGACATGGACAAAATGCAAAAAAAGAGAAAACCCAACCACGGAGGGAATATCATATCACAATGCCGAAAATGGCAAGAGTTGGAGTTACAAATATGGAAAGTTACTCCGGTGTTACAACACTCCACCACTACAAGAGGATCTCGCCCCGAGATCTAGGACCTGAAAGAACTCCGGATATTCGAACGGAGGTGATCCTCGCGCCCCAAGTAGCTTCTCGGTCGGAATGGTGTGACCACTTCACTTTCAGGAATTTGATTGACTTGTTGCAGTCTTGCGCCGGTTTCTTCAAGAATAGCAACGGGTGCTCATGATAAGAGAGATCTTCTTGAAGGTCAATCTCTTCGGGTTGATAGTGCTGTCAGAGTCTTGAAGCACTTATGGTTGTGACACGTGAAACACATCGTGCACGCTTGCAAAGTTGGATGGAAGCTCGTTGATAGGCTAGATCGCTTTTGCCAATGATCTTGAAAGGACCCACGATCTAGGGGCAAGATTCCTTTGATACCGGGTTAACGAAGTGCCTTTCATTGAGAGACGCGAGGTAGACATGGTCTCCGATTTCAAAAGCCACATCACGGTGCTTATCATCATAATAACTTTTCCGCGCGATTATGCTGCTTTGAGATTCTCACGAATGACTTGGCACATTTCTTCCGCTTCGGATCAAGTCATTGCCAAGAAGTTACGCTCAATTGCCCTGCACTAATTGAGAGGAGTACGACACTTTCTCGCCATAGAGAATTTCGAATGGGGCCTTTCCCAACTCGCTTGGAAACTGTTGTTGTAAGAGAACTCGATATGGAAGACAATCTTCCCACTTCATACCGAAAGAAATGACACAAGCCCCGAGCATATCTTCAAGGATTTGATTAACTCGCCGACTTGGCCACTTGTTTGAGGATGGAAAGCAGTGCTGAAACGAATGTTGGTGCCCATGGCCTTCAAAAGAATCCCAAAACTTGGAGGTAAAGATGCTGCCACGGTCCAAGAGATCACTTGTGGAATGCCGCAAGGAGACAATCCTCGAGGTGTATAGCTCGCCAACCGAGCTGCTGTGATAGATTCTTTGATAGGAAGAAAATGAGCCACTTTAGTAAGCTTGTCAATGACAACGAAGATAGCATCATTTCCACGCTTGACTTAGGAAACCAGTCACGAAGTCCATCTCGATATGATCAAACTTCCATTCGAATAGCAAGAGGTTGGAGGAGACCAGCTGGTCTTTGGTGTTCTGCTTTCACTCTTCTCGCAGACATCACATTCATTCACTAATTGAGCAATTTCGCTCATTCGAGTCCACCAATATGACTGCTTGAGATCATGGTACATCTTCGCATTTCCGTGATGAATGGATAGAAGCGAATTGTGAGCCTCGCTCATAATGACTTTTCTCAGATCACCCTTAGGAACCACAATCCGTCCTCAAAGAAAAGAGTATCTTTGTCATCAATGTGGAAGCACTTATACTTGAAATGCCCTTGTCGATACCACGCTTCACCTTTTTCACCATGGCATCCGAAGTTGAGCCTCACGAATCTGATCTTCCAAAGTAGGAGAGACTATGAGGTTGGCAAGAAAGCCTTGAGGAACAACTTGAAGATTCAGCTATGGAAAGCTTCACAGAGATCCGCCGAAAGGGCTTGAGGATTAGACTGCTGTAAAGAAGCCTTCCCGCCAAAGCATCTGCAATGACATTGGCCTTGCCCGAGTATATTCAATACTTGGGTTGTACTCTTGAATCATTTCACCCATCGAGTCTGCCTCGAGGTTGAGGTTGGGTTGAGGAAGATGTACTTGAGACTCTTGTGATCGGTGAAAATGTCCACTTTCCTTCCCAACAAGAGATGTCTCCACGTTATCAATGCATGGACAATCGCCGCCAACTCAAGATCGTGAGTGGGTAGTTCTTCTCGCTGGGCTTCAATCGGCGAGAGGTATAAGCCACAACTCTTCTCTTGCATTAACACAAAGACCGAGACCTTGAAGAGAAGCATCACAGAAAACTTCAAATGGCTTGGATTCATCAGAGGAGTCAAGACAGAGCTGTGACGAGTTTCTTTGAGGGTATTGAAAGCAACATCACACTCTGGAGACCGCATATACTTCACATGCTTCGAGGAGGTTGGAAAGAGGCTTTGCAATCTTGGAGAAGTTCTCAACGAATCTTCGCAATAGCTTGCAAGACCAAGAAAATCATGGAGCTGCTTGACATTTTGAGGAGGTTCCCAATTCACAATTATGACACCTTCTGGATTAACAGCGATGCCCTTGGCGGAGATGATATGACCAAGATAAAGCACTTCATCAAGCCAGAATTCACATTTGGAGAACTTAGCATAGAATTGATACTCTCAGAGCTTGTCTAGCACCAATCGCAAATGTTTGGCATGATCCTTCTTATTCTTGGAGAAGATCAAAATATCATCAAGATAGACCAAGACGAATTCATTGGTGTAGGGGTTGAATATGAAGTTCATCATCCGAGAGAATGTTGGAGGAGCATTGACGAGGCCGAAAGACATGACAAGATATTCATAAGAACCAAAGCTTGTTCTCAATGCTGTCTTGGGAATATCTTGTTCACGAATGCTAATCTGATGATAACCCATACGAAGGTCAAGCTTGAGAACACTTTAGCACCTTTGAGTTGCTCAAAAGCTCATTGATGTTGGGAAGTGGATACTTGTTCTTGATTGTCTTCTTATTCAATGGACGGTAATCGACGCAAAGTCGGTCCGCGCCATCCTTCTTCCGACAAAAGAACACCACAACCCCAAGGAGATGAACTCGGTCCGATCAAACCCAGACGCTCTTGTTCATCGAGCTGCTTCTTCAATTCCTTCAGCTCATCAGTCCAAGCTTGTATGGACGCTGCAAACGGGTTCAGCCCGTGCTCAAGATCGATAACAAATTCAATCGGCCGATGAGGAGGCATACCCGAAGCTCTTCCGAAAGACATCTTGGTACTCACAAACGATCGAATTGCGAGATAGCATTCAGTTCGCCTTCTCATTGAGAGAAAACAACCAATGGTTTCATCACGCAGCATAGATGATCACATCATTAGAAGAGTGAGTCAATTGATTTCCCCGCAGCACAATCAAGCCGAGCTTTGTGCCGAGAAAGCCACCATTCCGAGAATAAGATCAATATCCGAGTCACCGAGAACAATTGGTTTAGCCAGAAATCTATAATCGCCCATCTTGATACCGACATTTGGAACCAACATGGTAGATCTCAAACGCTTAGCCGGAGAAATAACTTGCATAGCTTTAGGTAATGCCTCAGATCAAAATTGTGCTTCATGCAAAAGGATATGACATGAAAGAATGCGATGCACCAAGATCAAATAAGACTTTGGCAGAATATCATTAATCGAAGATTACCCATTATCACATCAAGATTCCTCCGCTTGAGCTGCATTCATCATATTGACCTTTTGCAGACTTGGGATTATGCTTGACCACCGCATTGCTGGAAGATTTCACAGAGGAGGAGGCGAAGGCGCCTTTGGTTGAAGCACTTGTTCGATAGTGACCTTTCTCGCCGACATTTGTTGCAAGTCACCGTAGAGCGGACGGTGGTAAGGAGTACTTGACCTGGAGCCTGAGAATTAGACTTGTTCTGATAGCTTGGGTTGGGTGGTGGGAAGATCCACGGCCACCTGAGTTCTTCTCACTGATAAGGCCGACGAACGGAGGAGGAGGAAGGTAGAACTTCGCTGCTTAGCTGCCACTTGAGAGGAAGAAGAAGACCGAATCGCATCCCCGATTCTCTTCTTAGAAGCCTCACATTTGAGCTGGGCAGCTTGCTTCAGTGCCATGTTGTAGAAATCATCATACTTATCTCGCTCAAAAGCACAAGAGCTAATTGCAGATCTTCTCTCGCACTCACCTCTCAATTGATAGATCATACTCTTTTCATCGTGCACGCCTTGCTTAGCAAAACGAAGCGAGCTTCGAACTGGATATTGTATTGATAGATGACATGTTGCCCTGCTTGAGATTGCGGAACTCCTCACGCTTGCTCTCAACAACACTTTTCGAATGTGATGAGCTCAAATCACGGCGAACTCATCCTGTAATGACACGACCTCCTCTCGAATCTTTGTATTGTCGGGTACCACTCAAAGAGCTTGGTCCTTGAGTTGAAACGATGCAAACTTGACAAAGTCCTCGTGTCCGACATTGCTACAATCAACATGCTTGCAGATGTCCACTAACCAATCGTCAGCCGCCTGTGGCCTCGGCACGTAAACCGAAAGACTTCGCCGATTAGCGAGGAACCGATCGAGAGTAGCAAAGTGCGGCTGATTGTTGCCTTGACCTTGATTTCCTTGATTGCCTTGCCTCGAAAAGCGCTCATGCAAGAGCTGCAAAATCATCTCGAGCATTGGCATTGGTGGCTGCCATGATAGCTTGCCAGCCTCCGGAGGCGGAGGTGGAGGTGGAGGGTCTGACCGATCCCCATCATTGTGATCCGGATTCGACGCTGGCATGAGCCATCCCGAGAGGGTGACATCCGTTAGTCCTTTGATAGACAAATAGTCAAGTAGAATCAACGGATAGAAATTGCAACATATAGTCTTCACAATAAACATTCAACAAGAATGAACGAATGAATTCCAAAGTTAATCATCACACGCCCATTAAGGTGAGAAGCCACTTAGATAAAGATATGGAAACAACATCTGCCTTAGAAACAAATCGAATATCACAACCGAAACAAAAGATTGGCTTCTAGAATGAGCCGAACAAACACATGATAGAGATTTCGCCTAAAGTGTTCGTGGTGGGGCCCACACGACACGACGATAGCGGACGCCACGAATGACAAACAAGACGCCCCCGAATCAGCATAGCCAAGGATTCTTTAAGACGCCTCACGACCATCAGAATCGACCGTGAATGGGCGGACCACTAGACGTTGAACCCCAATCTCAAATCATACATCCGTCGGAAAGAATATCCCGTAAGCTACTAGAATTCCCACCTATAAACTCCCAAACTTTCTCGGTTATGCAATCTGGTGTTGGGGACAGGGACACAAAATATATCACCCAAACTAACAATACCTAGATCCAAATTGATCCATCCACAACACATAACCAAGAAATCCTCGAAATCGTGGTACCTCGACCTTCAAAAACATCCGTTATACAAGTCATGGCACATTCTCCGACTCGCCTCAAGATCGGGCTATCGGGTTATCTCACCAACAATCGCACAAAAGAGATTTCGATGTCGGTAAAACTCGTATTCCAGAATCGCAACGATAAAATTGTGACGACAACACCTGGAGCTCAACTCCCCGACACCGCCACAACCCCTAAATGTCGAGGCACCAAGAACAATGTTCTCGCCACAAAACCATCTGAACGATTCCAAGATACCCACGTGATCCTAAATTTTTTAGTGAAATTTGAGAAGAGGAGAGTCAAAATTCTACGCCAGATACCTCACCAGAGCGATTTAAGGACCGGGAGTAAAAGAATCCTACTCCGATATATATAATCCTAAGACTCAAAACATTTTCCATTCTAGACCCAACAACGCCAAAGAAACAATCAAGTAGGGGCTCCTAAGTCGGGAAGGCTCGATTACCAACTTGAACGCCTCGATGCGGCTATATCTCCCACGTGTCGAGGCACGACTTAGAGGCATAACCGCATTGAAAGCAATGTCGCAAGTGAGGTAATCTTCACACAACCCATGTAATAAATAAGGAAAGAGATACATAGTTGGCTTACAATGCCACTTCACACAATACATAAATAAACATCCATCATTCAGAGTACACTCAAGGTCCGACCACGGAACCAAAATAAAAGAAGATACCCCAAATGCTACACAGATCCCCGATCGTCCCAACTGGGCACCACTATCGATCATCGGAAAGACACATAGTAACCACCACGCCTCGTCGAACTCCCACTTGAGCTCGGTTGAGTCACCTGACCGCATCGCTTGCACTCGCAACTGCTTTTGTAGAATCTGTGAGTCACGGGACTCAGCAATCTCACACCCGCGAGATCAAGACTATTTAAGCTTATAGGAAGGACAGAGTATTAAAGTGGAGCTGCAGCAGTTTACTAGCATATATGGTGGCTACATCGCAAAAGAGAGCGAGAAGAGGAGCAAAGCACGGTCGTGAAGCTAGTAGCGATCAAGAAGTGATCCCAAATACTTACGCCGACATAACTCCAACATCGTGTTCACTTCCCTGACCACGAGAAGAGACCATCACGGTTACACACGCAGTTGATGTGTATTTTAATTGAGGTCAACTTCGGTTTTCTACAACCGACATTAACAAATTCCCATCTGCCTCATAACCATGGGCACGGCTTAAAGATATTACCTCGCAGGGTGTCCCAACTTAGCCCATTATAAGCTCTCACGGTCAACGAAGGATATTCTTCTACCGAAGACCCGATCAATCTCGAATCCCGGACTACAAGACATTTCGACAAAGAATAAAACAAGACCAGAAGCCACCCGACAGCCGACAAAACCCGATAGGAGCTGCACATATCTCGCTCGTGGCACATCCGGATGAGACAGACTACGAGTAAAACCAAGCCTCGAAGTTTCTGCGGTGGCCTCAGAAGCGGCTTGTTCGGGCCAGACTCAAGGAGCACCGTCCGGGGTTAAATAAAGATGACCTCGGCTCGCGAAACCCGGGGAAAAGGCTTAGGTGGCAAATGGTAAAACCAAAGTTGGGCCTTTGCCGACGAGTCTTATTCAAAGCGAACTGTCAAGGGGGTCCCATAAATCACCCAACCGTAAGGAACACAAAATCAAGGAACATAACACCGTATGACGGAAACTAGGTGGCAAGAGGAACAAAACACTGCATAAGGCCGAGCCTTCCACCCTTTACCAAGTATATAGATGCATTAATTATAGCAGATATATATATATTGTGATATCCCCAATAAGTAAACATGTTCCAAAGAGGAACAACATCTCCATGTTCCAACAAGGAACAAACTTCAGCTTCACCGCAACTAGCAACGCTATAAGAGGGCTGAGCAAAGCGGTAACATAGCCAATCAACGGTTTGCTAGGAAAAGGATGGTTAGGGCTGACATGGCAATATGGGTGGCATGATATAGCAAGTGGTAGGCATCGCAGATAGGCATAGCAAAAGAGCGAGCAACTAGCATAGCAAAGATAGAAGTGATTTCGAGGGTATGGTCATCTTGCTCGCAATGTTCTCGTGAGTAGTCGAAAGCTTGATCCTCGTAAGCTGCTTCTCAACAGGTTCCTCGCTCACGCATTCGCCTCCCAGCTCTACCCAAAGCAACAACACAAACAAAGGAACCACAATAAATCACGGCAATGCACAATCAACATGATGCAAAACATGACATGATATGCGAGATGTGATATGCAATGCGATGCGCGCCCGAAGGAAAAAGATGAACCAGGCATAAAATTGGCAAACCAAGTATGCCACTGAAAGATGAGATGATTTCGTTGAAATCGATATAAAGATCACCTAATCGGATGCACGGTTTGAAATGACAAGAAAACAAGAATGGCACAAATCTGCCATTAACAGCATAGAACAAAAGTCCCTTACTGACCATAAGCCAAAAAGGATCAGAAAATATAGTAACATCCATGTCAATATTGAAAGTTTCAAGAATGATTCAGCATCATGGCATGTCAAAACTGATAACAAGTAGGCATGTTTACAAGCTCAATGCACTCACTACAGAGACTTATCTGAAAAACTAAGCATACATACATCAAGAAGACATGGCATAGAAGACATACATGGCAAGAACAATAACATAGCATTCATGGATCAACCACAACAACCTTGGCAAAATTGAATAACATGTAAACAATCTGCCAGAAACATTTGATAGCAAAAGTAGAGCTCGATTGACTCAAGCTATGACACTCCATAATTGCAAACAAAGGCATGGATGGATAGAGCAAGACATGTTTTACAAAACATCCTTACTTAAGTATCTCAAAATATGCATGGATCTCTTGGTAGCATCAAGTTAACATGGCATCAAAATATCACTAAACAGGGCTGAAAACAGAACATCAGACACCTACTTTGCATGCTTGTGCTAGTCACCACATAGATCACAAAAATACATGGCATACACCCTGGAAAGATGGCATGGCATATTACAAAACACATGTAGGACTCAACTTCAAAGGGTGCACACATCAATCATGGCAAAAATAACAAAAGTGCAAGTTCTGTTAAGAAACAGAAACTAACATCACATAGCCCTCTTCTAACAGCATTTCGGGCATCAAGATGAGCACAAATGAAAACGATGAAATGAGATGAAATGATCTACTCTTCGAGGCGAACATTTTGATATATTATACGCGCAAAATGGAGCTACGATGATAGAGTTACACTACGATGAAAATGCCACAAATATCAATGATATAAAAGACTTAGTAGAAAAAGTGAGGGGAGAGAGGTCAACGGAGCTCGGTCCCGATCCGATCCGATCCGGATCGAGGACGGCGGCGGCGGGCGGTCAGCCCGGGCCGGAGGGAGAGGCGGCGCGAGGGCGGCCGGGCCGGCCGGAGGAGGCGACGGCGGCGGTCCGCGGAGGCGCGGACGGCGGGAGACGCGAGGTCGGGCGGCGACGGGCGCCGGCCGGGCGGGCGGCGAGGCGGCGGAGGAGGCGGGCGCGGCGGTGGCGGGCGGGAGGCGGCGGCGGCCGGCCGGGCGCTGGAGGCGGAGGCGGCGGAGTCGGCCCGGACGCCGGGCTGGGCGCCGGGCCAGGCTCGCGCAAAGGGCGGCGCGGGCGGCGCACGTGTCGCGGCCCCGAGGGGCAAGAGGCGGCGGCGGTGGGGCGGACGGTCCGAAGCGGAGCGGACGCCGTCCGGCGCGAGGTAGGGAAGGCTAGGTTAGACCCAGATTTGAGGGGTTTGCTTAAATAGGCATAGAGGGAGCTAGAGAGTCCAAATGAGGTGTAGCTACCACACGATCGTGATCGAACGACGGAGAGCATGGAAGTGACTTAGATGGGTTATTGGGCTGTTTTGAAGGGTGTTGGGCTGCAACTTAAAAGAGGCTTTTGCAGAGTATGTTAACCGCTGAGTACCAAACGAGCTCCAAATGACCAAACTTGACCGTGGTCTACGGTGATATACCAAGGCCACTAGACAAACCTCGTCCATTTCGAGAAGGTTTAGTACCCGCACACGGAAAAACGAAAAGGAGCTGCCGGGAGATAGGAGTGCCGGATTGCAAAACGGACAACGGAAAATGCTCGAATCATGAGACTAACACGTATGCAAATGCGATGCACATGATGACATGATATAAAATGCATGACATGGACAAAATGAAAAAAAGAGAAAACCCAACCACGGAGGGAATATCATATCACAATGCCGAAAATGGCAAGAGTTGGAGTTACAAATATGGAAAGTTACTCCGGGTGTTACATGCGTGCATCAATTTCTATCATGCAGTCCTACATCGCAAAGAACTACGTGTATAATAAAAACATAGGTAATGAAACATGATCAAGATGCAACTTGCCTTGGTACCGCTGGTTGAATTCTAAAGATCGATAATATTCGCTTCAGACCGCAATCTACCGCAAAGAAGATAAACAAACATAAGCAAACATTCTAGAGAACTGTAAAGAACATGCAAAGCAAGAGTCTCAAAAACCAAATGAACAAACATCACACTTAACTAGCATGAAAATATTCTAGGTGCAAAACAACATAGGCACATGGTTCAAGAAGTGATGTGAACTATAGTGCATACTATGCATACTAGTAAAAGATTAATAGGCAGATTCTAGTGTGTGAAAATTACTGTGACAAAGTTCCAGTGATAGGGTTTGTTCATCGTGACAAAGTGCAAAAAGAATCAACTTAATCGGAGCTACGGTTTGAGAGATATGGCTATTTGAAGTTTGAATTCAAATCTGAATAAGTTCAAATTTGAACTGGCAAAAGTTTGCAAAAGGATACCACCGATAGATCTAAACAATACGTAAGAATTTGCCGCTGGTTTCATCGAGTTTGATCTACTAAAAAAAGTTATGGTTAATCTAAGCTCGTGGACTAATCTGAAAAAAACTATCACAACCAAGTCCTCGCCACGTATGCTCGTGGAGTTGGCCGAAAGCAGCCTCGTCATGGGGTTATACGCTAACGGCCGCTAAATAAGAAAAAACAAAGGGCGGCGCTAACTAAAGAAAACCGACGCCGGTTTAAATAAACCGCACGGTTTAAGGGAACCGCGTTAACCGCGCACTCTTCGCAAAATAAAAAAACCGAACCTAATCTAACTGGGCCGCCCATGCTAGATCGAACGGCGAGGGTGGGGTGGTGGCTCACAAGGGTGGTGGTGGTGGCCGGCCGTCACACTTCTGCATCAACTCTAGAGCTTGCTTGTAACTAGTAGCATTGCATCCATGCATCATGTTTAATTTCCATGAAATTTGAAATGGGGATGATCAAGCCCTAGCACTAAAGCAATTCAAATAGGTTTAAATTCAAAAATATTTTCAAAAACCCAAAGTGGTTTGCAAAATGTTCATGATTAATGGAAAAGGGTGAAAACCATATCCAGAGGTGATGGATATTTTTCCAAGGCATTTTGGATTTTTGAATAAACCATATTGTATTTGAATTGGGGCATTTAAATACTATTAATATTTTTAAATGTCTAACAATTTCGAAAATAGTTAAGGGCCTCTGTAATAATTCAGCTAATGCCCATAATTATTTTCAGATTTATTTAAATGGTTTAGTATTTTACTAAACTAAAACAAAATGTAATAAAATAGAAAAAACAGAAATAATAAAAGAGAGAGAAGGATCACCTGGTTTACTCACAGCAGCCCACCAGCCCAGCTTTCTCCCTCCCTCGCTGGCCTGGGCCAGGCCCAGCCACCAACCGACACGCCATTGTCGCCTACCTCTCGCCAAGAGGCGTAGGAGGGACACGGCACGCCGCCGAGCTCGCCACCTCCTCCTTCCACCGCCTGCCCTCCCCGACCTCCTTGCGACGCCACGACGACGCCTGCGGCCCCTCGCCTCCTCTCCCTCACTCACCGCCTCCCTCTTTCCCCCGCCCTCTTCCCCGAGCTCACCGAACGGAGCTGCCGCCACCGACGAGCTCCATCGCTGCCACCGCCACCCCTTCTCCTCTCCCAAGATGTCCCCGAGCTCCACCTAGCCCTCTCCTCCTCCTCGCTAAGTCTCCCGACGCCGAGCGCCACGAGGCGCCGCCACTGCTTTTCTCTTCGACTCACGGTCATTGCCGCCCACCTCACGGCCTGCCCGTGCCTCCGAGCTCGCGATGCCACCATCGCACTCACGGTGAGCCCCGAGTCATTTCTCTTCCCGACTCGCTCTCCTCTAGCCACCGCCTCCACTACGGCCAAGCTCGCCACTGCCAGGCTCGCCGCCGCAAGGGCCGAGCCCCAATGACCCGGCCAACCTCACCACCGCCTCACCGCAGCACCAGGGACCCGAGCGCCTCCGCTTCTCTAGTGCGCCAAGAAGGCCGAGCCCGAAGCTCGCCTGAGCTCCGGCGGCCGATAGGTCGCCGGGCCGATTCCACCGCCTGAGCTCAACCCACTTCACCAAGAGCCTCACCATCCCTCAGCCCCCTCAGAGGTACCTCCCCGACCCTTTTGGTGGCCGAACAATGAAATGCACTTGCGCCACATTGGCGGTTCCGCCAAGGCTAAACGCCGCGCGCCACGACCCACCGCCGGCTTAACCTCCCTCTCCTCATCGACATGCGGCCCCGCCTGCTAATCAAGTTAGATTAGTGTTAATCTAAGTTAGGTTAGTTAGTTAGACATCGACTGCAAGGGTCCCAAATACGAGTTGACCTGGACAGCGACCTGTTGACTTCACCGACGTCACATCGACGCCAGTCGACGAATAACCAGTTTTCTCGAATTATTTCAATTCAGGAAATTCCAGAAAATACCCCAAACTTCTAAAAATCATATAAATTCAACCGTAACTCGGATGGAAATAATTTATATATGAAAATGATCAGAAAAATATGAAGAATCTGTTTATGCCATGATCATGCATGTTTGAACAAGTTAACCTCACTGAATAGGAGGAATCATGATTAGGTAATTTATGGAATAGCATTTGAAGTTGAGTTCAACCTTGTTTGAATTCCACTTCAACAAACTTGGATTATTATTGCATTAGATGAATTCAGTACCTTAATATGACATGTCATTCATGTGAATGTGCATTGCATTGATTGTGTTCTTCTTGTTTGCCGGTAATTGTCCCTCTCGATAGACGACGCATCGACGATGAGTTCGATGACACCGATGAAGAACTATATTATCTTCGTAAGTGCTGTGCAAGCAAAACCCCTTGTTCATTCCGATATAATCCCACTCTCTCGCCCTGCTCTATTTTACTGCATTAGGACAACAACGACTCATGTGTTACTTGCTCATGTAGCTGAACCCCTTGATCCTTTGCATGACCTCGTCATTCCACAAGAATTAGATGAAACCCACTAGTATGAGTAGGAATTGTTTGAGCCATGTTGTGCCTACTCATTTATGCTTGGTGTCATGCCTGCTATCGCTTAGAGTTGAGTCGGTCTGATTCATCGGGAATGAATTGGAATTGTTATGAACATGTCCTACTGTGGTGTGAGCTAAGTGTGAACACGATTTGGTAAAGGTAGCGGTGAGAGGCCATGTAGGAGTACATGGTGGGTTGTCTCATTGCAGCCGCCCTCGTGAACTGAGTTCTGTGTTTGTGATCCATGATACAGCCATTACCACGCATTGGGCCCAAACCAATGGACCTTCTCGGCTTCTTGACCACCCTTGTCCTCATCCGGGAGTTGCAAGTAGTTTCGTGTTTGTAGCATGTCAGGGCCGCACGCAACGCTGACCTTAGGGGTGGGTTGTGTTGCGTAGGCACCGTGGGTCGTGTACCGAAAAGCCCGCTTGGTATCTCGAACCCCGCACACATCGCTCGGGCTGTATGGGAAACCTCGCCGACTCTCATGGATGGAACCCGAATAGGCGATAAACCCGGACTAGGGACTTGAGTGTTTAGGTAGGCCGTGGCCGACACCCACGCTGGGCTTCCGCTGAAGGTTGCCGAGTACATGTCGGTAAACGGCGGTAAGTGGTGAGAGCGTGGTGAAGAAGTACACCCTCGCAGGTTTAATATGATCTATTCAATAGCCGTGTCCACGGAGAAGGACTTCGCTTGCCTATATCGCTCATAGACAAGTGAAAGTGGATACTCTAAAATGCGCAAGATAAGCGGAGTGCTATGGATGGCGCTCGTAGGGAGACGGAGCAGGTCCATAGTGGTGTATTGATATGGTGAATATGTGGACTCGTAGCGCCACCTCAAAAGAGTTACTTGCAAATGTAGTTCAGATAGCCACCGAGTCAAAGCTGGCTTGCTGCACCAAACTCCACCACCCCTTTTGATAATGATGCATATGTAGTTAGTTCTGATAAGTCTTGTTGAGTACAATTGTACTCACGCTTGCTTATTTATGTTTTGCGAGAGACGCTGGCCTCGCTAGTAGTTCCACGTGGACTTCGACGCTTAGCTTGTTACCTCAGCCACGATCTTGTGCCCTCGGCAGATCTCGTAGATAGTCGCTTCCCAGCCTTTTTCATTTATAGTTGTCTCGTACTGCATATGTTTAGCTTCCGCTTGTGCTTTGACTTGTATGTTTCGAGTGTTGGGTCATGAGACCCATGTTTGTAATATCTCGCCTTCGGAGCCTAATGAATAATATTTTGAGTCGAGAGTTATGTTGTGATGCCATGTTGTATCTACGCATATTGAGCATAATGTGTGTATGTTTGAAATGCTTGGTATGTGGGATCCGACAAACTAGTTGTTTATCCTTGGCAGCCTCTCATATGGGGAAATGTAGTCTCGTGCTTCGAGCGATAGTAGTCCGCTACAGCCCGGCTCACCGGAGTCCTGCTAGCCCAAAGACTACCGCTTGGACACTTGACTGGTCGGGCATGTGTTTCACTTCGCCTTATGTCTGTTCCTTCGGGAAATGTCACGCGTGTTATTCGGAGTCCTGCCTAGCTCGCTACAGCCCGATACCGGAGTCCTCATAGCCCAAAGCATACAGCCCGAATACATACGCTGATGACCGACATGCTCGGCGTGATTCATGTATGCCTCGTCCCCATGGGTTAGCGCCGCTTTGGTTCACGACCAGCCATGTCGGCCCGGTTCTTTGTCATATGGATGCTAGCGACACTATCATATACGCGGAGCCAAAAGACGCAAACGGTTCCGGCCATGGTAAGGCGACACCTGTGGGAATACCGCGTGAGGCCGCAGTGATATGATGTGTTACATGCTAGATCGGTGTGACCTAGGATCGGGTCCGACACCGCGACGATGAAGACGGCGCGCGCGCGCTTGTGACGGAGGGGCGCGCTACGGCGGTCCTTGGCGCCGTGGAAAAGAAGGAGGTGCGGCGCGCCGAGGGCGCCGCGAAGGTGGCATCGGCGCGGCGCCGGCGCTTTCCGGACGGGCGGGCAAGGATGGCGGCTTTCGTGCTCCGGGCGTTCCGGCCGACGGTGTGGCGGTTCGACGGAACCTAGGGGCAAAATTGTGTCAAAGGGTGCTTTTGTCGCGGAACTCATTTGACGAAGAAGGTGGATGCCGGGTGGCTTATCACACGGAAAGCTCCGGCGAGGTCCGCTCGCCGCGAGATGCGAATTCACAACGGCGGGCGGCTATGGGCGGCGTGGGACGGCGGGACGGCGAGGATGGAAGAGGGGTCGAGGGCTCTTTATAGGCGAGGTTAGGGCGTCGGGTGCAAGTGGATAAGCTCTATCCCGAGAGCTTCGCCGGGCGGGTTCGGGAGGCGATCGCGCCGCCATCCCGTGGTCTCATGGAGGTTGGGGATGACCTGGGAGCGGGCCCACCGGCAAGGTAGCGTAGAGGAGGCGAGCGAGGGCGGCCGACCGTGCGGGAGGTTTTGGCGCTGGGCGCCTGCTCGGCTCGCTATGGCTGGTGGCCGCCAGCCAGCGGTGGTCGGGCCTCAGGGTGCTCTCGGGCCGAGCTGGCCACGGTCCAGGTTGTGTGTGCTTTTTTTTTTTTTACACCAACACTAAAGTGGCCCTAAATAATTCAAATGAATTAATAAAATACCACAATAATTTCTAAAATAACTATACAATATTTAGAACCTAATGAACATTAACTTAAGCACGTAACATTTTTTAAAATATTTTCCTAATGCAATTAATGCACCTTTGCAAATCAAATAAATACCAAATAAGTTCTAAAAACTCCAACTAATATTCAACTGAAATTTCCATCTCTTTTATATTTTGAGGAAGTCATCTTATCCCTCTCATTTGTTTTTCTCGAGTGGAAAATATTATTTGAATATTTTTTTAAAAACTCCAAAATGCAAAGAAATATGATATGCATTGAATGATTCTATTAACATCCAAATTTAATAAAAATTGGGATGTTACACATCATCATAGCTGCTAGAGGGACTAGTGCCCTCACTCACTTGAACCTGCTCCTCTTCCCTGTTCTGGCTGTCACTTTGATCAGACATATTGCAAACACTAACAATGCACTCTCGTGAGTAGATATAGATGAGATAAGTGGATGAACATCACAAAATACGAGGTTTTTGCAAAAGAATGAGTCAAAACTTAGTTTTAGTTTTCCACGTAAAGCATTTCAGATCTACCGATTTGTAAACTCGGTGATACCGGCAGCTTTTGAACCTAAACTAGTGAACTCAAGCAGACCGAGTCACGCTTTGGTGGCACCGAGACTGCTAGGGTTTCACAAAGTCCTGAACTCGCTCACATTATTTGCAATTCTCGGTCGACATCGAGAATTACATGTGCAATGGCCTTAGCCGAATCGGTGGTACCGAGTTCTACAACTCGGTTGGTCCGAGATGGTTTCGGCGGAAACCTAACCCTAAATTTTCAATTCATCTCTAATCTACGGAATGTTTTGACAAGATAAGATAGTTTCAATCGTGGCAATATTCATGGCGAACGCAATGTGCTAGGAATCAGATAGGGATAGCACAGTGATCGAGTTCATACCGTAGTTCGGCGATGAACTGCTACGGCGGCAACGGTGGGGATGATTCCCGTTGACGGCGGCGGAGACCAGCGGCAGGAGGCAGCTGGCGACGAGGAGGACGATCCGGTGACCCTGGAGGCAGAGCGGTCTGAGCGCGGGCGAAAGATTTCGGAGAAAATTTCCAAAGTTTTGCCTGTGGTATATATAGTCCGACTCGCTTGGTGTGACCGAGTGGAACAACTCGGTGGCACTGAGATGCATAATCGCTAGCAGCTATAACAACTCGATGTGACCGAAGTTCAAATCGGTTGCACCGAGATTGAAAACCTAGATCGACTTAGTGATCTCGGTAGGACCGAAATGGGGATCGGCCGACCAAAACGCACAAAGAAGTTTTGGAAGTTTAAGTCTATGATGAATCGGGACTCCGAGTGCTCCTCACACGAGTGGTTCGAATCGACTTGATCAAATTTTTGATGTAGCATGAATAGAGTTTGAGACGAGAAGAGCATAGATAGCTAGAGAAGGTTCTTAGGCATTCTTGTCCATCCACTTGGCAAAAGAAAAGAAACCAATCAATCAAAACAACAAGTGGATGTCCTCGAATGAGTAAAATATGCAACCAACATGCTCACACAATAAAATGGCAAATGAAATATGTGGTGAAACATGCACAACCAATTCTAGCATCTATCATAATTGGCGATGACTAGGTCATCTATATATGAGTATATTGATTTAGGAGTCAAATGAGAACATTTGATCATAGGTCATACTCATCGCTTAAGCTCAAGTGGCTTACCACTTTTACATAATGCATTGTTGTGTTCACACCATTAGAGTTGCTTTAGCTCAATTCTTAGAGTAAAGCTCCCCTAGATGTGAGATCCCCTTAGAGGAATGAACTAACCTTGGGTTTTGTCGATGATGACTTCATGTAGGTGTTGAAGATGTGGATGCTCAATGTTGATGTAGATCATTTGGAGTAATCCTTTGGAGTGAGTTGCACTTTCAATACCTACATGGTTAGTCCCACAAGGAACAAACAAAGATATCCATAGACATAGAGTGATGCACACACAAGATGATGTCTATGAAAGCATTAGGTTACCTTGTCCCTTGTCTTACCAACAAGAGGTTTTGTGACTCCTTGAACTAGTGCAAGATGTGGAAGTTGATTGCACTTGTTCTTGCCAAAATGATATGAGTGAAATATGTTGGCGAGTCACCTCAAGAACTCTCTAGTTCTTCTTCTTGGGATCCACATCATCTTGATGGGAATCCTTGAGTTGTAGTCATTCTTGATGAAGTAGAACTTGATGTAGTCTTGGGAACCCACTTGACCAAGGCCTTAGGAGCTTCTTCAAATGCATCAATTTCTTCTTGAAGCTTGTCCTTGCCTTTTTGCTTGTGGTCTTGTGGTGGAAGATCATCTTGGCTTGTGTCCCTTGAAGGAAGTAGGATCATACTTCTTTGTTGAGGAACAAACTTCGCCTTGGGGTATTGATCTTCTTCCCACTCAACTCCATTGGCATTGAACTTTCGCTCAAAACCAACACCTTGATTCTTCCGTGCCTTCCTTGCTTATGCATAATTTCTCAAATTGCTTACTCCCGCAAGGCTCTTGTAAACACCTTTCTATAATTTCCTTCAATAAGCTATTTTCTTGCTCAAGTGTAACTTGGCTAAGAGAATCATTAGTGGAATCAAGAGAACTACTAGAAGCAACAATATTGGATTTAGCATGATTATTGTTACTACTAGAGGAAGAATCCTTCTTGTTCTTGTTACTAGACTTGACTTGAGGCATGTAAGTAGATAAGAGTAAACGCTGGCAATGTAAGAAGAACTTTTCACGAAGATCATCATTGATTGCCTTTAAGAACTCATGCTCTTGCTCAAGATTGAGCTTTTCAAAGCGTAACTCTCATGAGTCCTTGAAAGTTCTCGATGATCTTCTAAGATAGTTTCATGAGCTAACTTAAGAGTGTTTAGTTCTTTAGTTAGAAGCTCAATCTTATCCTTATCATTGTCATTCATTTTATCTTGATTAGCATGATTAATTGACGCTTCATCATATTATTCATCACTAGAGTTGTCAACAAGTAAATCATCATCACCTAACAAGTCATCTTCATCACTATTGAAATCAACATACTGGGTGTGATACCTTTGGACCTTTGGCCATGAAGCATCTTCCAATTCCTTCATTTGGTGAATCAAATATGTCATAGGAGTTGGTTGACACAAGTGCTAGACCGGCAACACCTTCATCTTGAGTATATTCGAGTCGGAGTGATAGCTTCTCTCGGAGTGATTGTCGGAGTCGAGCCGGATACCCATTCACCAACATGAGCTTGATGTCTTCGCTTTGTGTAGCTCCTTGATGACTTGTCCTTCCTTTCCTAATCCTTGCTTCTCCGGGATGTTCTTCGCTCATAACGATCATCTCTACTCCTTCTCTCTTGATGGTGATTCTTCCTTCTACTTCTTCTTGGGAGAATCTTCTTCTTTGTAGGGTGCCGTACACTCATTGGAATAGTGTCCGGTCTTCCACAATTGTAGCAATTACGCCACGACTAGAAGATCTTTTGTCATTGTAGGACCTTGACTTGGAGCTTCTCTCTTGCTTCTACTCTTGTAGAATTTGTTGAAGTTCTTCACCATTAAGCTCAATTCTTCATTGAAGGTTTGTTTCTCACTTGATGATGTGGGGCTTCACATGAGGCTTTGTAAGCACCACTTGATTTGTTGTGAAGTTCCTCCTTATCCTTGAGTGACATCTCATGAGCAACAATTCTTCCAATGACTTCCATTGGCTTGAGATCTTTGTAATTGGGCATCATTTGGATCAATGTGCACACGGTATCATATTTTCCATCCAAGGCTCTTAGGATCTTCTTGATGATGAATCACGGTCATCTCTTCACTTCCTAAGCCGCAATCTCATTTGTGATAAGAGCAAGCCTAGAGTACATTTCAGCGACACCTTCACCATCCTTCATTTTGAACTTGTCAAGTTGAATTTGAAGCACATCCAACTTGGATTCCTTGACGGAGTCGGTACCTTCATGCATATCAATCAAAGTATCCCAAATTTCCTTTGCATTCTCAAGACAGCTGATTTTGTTGAATTCTTCGGGCACAATCCGCTGAAGAGGATATCACAAGCTTGAGCATTGTATTGCAGCATCTTCAACTCTTCCGCTGTAGCTTCACGGTTCGGTTCTTCCCATCAAAGAATTCACCTTGCAAGCCAATACACACAATAGCCCAAACGGCGGGTTATGTCCAAGAATATGCATTTTCATCTTATGCTTCCAACTAGCAAAATTAGTACCATCAAAGTAAGGACCTCTATGGTGATAATTTCCTCGCTAGACGCCATACTCTCCTAGGTTGTGAAACCAAGGCTATGACTACCAAAAGCTATGGAAATCAAAGCAAATGGAGACCAAAGCTCGATACCACTTGTAGGATCGAAAGTATGTCTAGAGGGGGGTGATTAGACTACTTGACCAAATAAAACTTATCCTTTTCCCAATTTTAGTCTTAGGCAGATTTTAGCTAACTTAGCACAAGTCAAGCAATCTTAACACAATTCAAGCAAGCATGCAAAGAGTATATGAGCAGCGGAAAGTAAAGCATGCAACTTATGTAGAATGTAAAGGGAAGGGTTTGGAGAATTCAAACGCAATTGGAGACACGGATTTTTTGTCGTGGTTCCGATAGGTGGTGCTATCGACATCCACATTGATGGAGACTTCAACCCACTAAGGGTAACGGTTGTGCGAGTCCACGGAGGGCTCCACCCACGAAGGGTCCACGAAGAAGCAACCTTGTCTATCCCACCATGGCCGCCGCCACTAAGGACTTGCCTCACTAGCGGTAGATCTTCACAAGTAGGCGATCTCCTTGCCCTTACAAACTCCTTGGTTCAACTCCACAATCTTGTTGGAGGCTCCCAAGTGACACCTAGCCAATCTAGGAGACACCACTCTCCAAGAAGTAACAAATGGTGTGTTGATGATGAACTCCTTGCTCTTGTGCTTCAAATGATAGTTCCCCAACACTCAACTCTCTCTCACAGGATTTGGATTTGGTGGAAAGAAGATTTGAGTGGAAAGCAACTTGGGGAAGGCTAGAGATCAAGATTCATATGGTAGGAATGGAATATCTTGGTCTCAACACAAGTGTAGGTGGTTCTTCTCTAAAAATGTGTATTGGAAGTGTAGGTTCGTTCGATGGCTCTCTCCACGAATGAAGAGGAGGTGGAGGGTATATATAGCCCCACACAAAATCTAACCTTTGCCTTGCCTTGTCCTCCAATATATCTCATGTGTCCGGCGATTTCGCCTTTGGTATTCTTTGAGCGACGCCGGATGCGGGCTTGAGTGGAGGGCCGAGAGGCCTTCTATCGCCGCCACGAGGGTGGCCCTTTACCAGATCATGTGCTGGTGATGTAGGTATAGGTGCTTCCTCCTCTAATCGGGTAGCAGCCTGCTGCTTTGGTAGCTCTTGAGGGCGCTCGAAGTTCAGATTTTCGGCCGCAAGGATTTCAGTCCATCCGCCGGGCCAGCGTGTCTTGGTCAGCTCTAAGTTGTTGCTATTTTTCTTGAGGCTGTCGTGGCCATAAGCTTGCGCTTGAAATGCTCTTGTTCGACGGGATCTCGTGCATGACAAATTGTCGTCATCGAGGCTTGCCTCGCCTTCTGAGGGAGGCATGTAATTATCGCCCTACCTCTCGCTCCCCGCCTCTCATGAGGTCTGGGCTCCATCCTCTCCGCTGAATCCCGCTGAGGGGGTTGTCTTCGACCGCCCGTGGTGTTATTGTCTCCGCGTCAATCACCGCTTTTGCTTATGGATTTAGAGCGGCTACTGACGCCGTCGCTAGGCTGCTTCTGAGGGGTCCTCCGCTGTTCCATCGCCGCTCCTTCTTTGGGTGTCCACCATGTATATGTCATACTACGAGGTGGCCTTCCAAAGGCCCTCAGAGGCGCTTAGTTCTTAGTGTCCTGCATCAAGGCCCATACCTGGCCGATGTCTTCGAGTCAAGTCGAGCATGTCGGTTAAATCATCGACAGCGGCTACGGAGTGGATGGTGGGTGGGCTTTGAATTCTTCGTCAGTCTGCGATCCCAACCTTGTCGACCATAGTCCCGCCAGGCTCTCCCATAAGAGAGAGACTTTAGAATTCAAGATGTCACCAAGGGCAAAAGGTAAAGATGTCCGCTGTGGCAAACTCCATGATCGGCGCCAATCGGATTCGACTGGCGGGTGCGGAAGGTCTGTGTCCCGAGGAGTCCGCGACCTTGGAGTCGCGAGCCAGCAAAGGACAATGTTGGTATTCGCTCGACGCAGAGAGATTGTAGCCCCGAGGCGCCCAGCCACCCGCCCTCGACAGGTACCGCTCCCGATCTAAGGGTCGAAATCGTGCGCCTGTGTAATCGCTCGCGGCAGAGCTAGATCATGCCCATCGTGATGGCAAGTGGCGCTGCTGGCTGTGGCTCAACCCATCGAAGATCAAGTCTCCGCGACGTCACCGTAGTTCAAACTTCCTAATCTGACCGATGGGGCGAAGCTGATCCGCTTCCAGATGGCTGTTTAATTGCCCGCAGCGTAAAGCCGCCGATCATTAAGATCTGTCCGGGAGAAAAGTCTCACCGGACCGCATCATTGTTGATGATCAAGGAGCCATCGGGCCTAAAGGTGACGACATACAGGAATCTCAATGAAAGCACCAATGTTGGTGCCAAACCGCGGATCTTGGGTAGGGGTCCCAACTGCATCTAGGCGGATGGTAACAGGAGACAAGGACACAATGTTTTTACCCAGGTTCGCCCTCCCGATGGAGGTAAAACCCTACTCCCGCTTGATTAATATTGATGATATGGGTAGTACAAGAGTAGATCTACCACGAGATCGTAGAGGCTAAACCCAGAAGCTAGCCTATGGTATGATTGTTGTTCATCCATTGGACTAAAACCTCCGTTTATATAGACACCGAGGGGTTAGGGTTACAGAGTCGGTTACAAATGGGAGGAGATCTACATATCCAGACGCCAAGCTTGCTTCCACGCCAAGGAAATTCCCATCCCATTACCTGGACGAAGTCTTCAATCTTGTATCTTCATAATCCAGAGTCCGCCAGAAGGTTATAGTCCGCCATCCCGACACCCCTAACCCAGGACTCCCCAGAGGGAGTGCATCTTCATACCTTTGAAGACGCTAAGCGGAGCGCCGCAAGGAACGAAAGCTGATGGAGTCGATCAGCGATTCAAATCACTAAGATCCGATTCTGTGCTAAACAGATGCCCCGCAGGTTCAGCACACGCATAGCCAGACGCCTCCTCCTTCTTGATCCAGAAGGGGGGAGGAGAAGTTGAGGAGAACTTCGGCAGCACGACGGGCAGGGTGGGTGGAGCTGTGGTTCTCCGCAGGCTTCAAGCTCAACAGAGGAGGAGGAGGTGTAGGGGAGGGCTGCGCCAGGGGAAGGGTCTGCTGCCCTCCCATCCCCTATTTATAGTGTGAAGGGAGAGGGGCCCCCCCCAGATGCATCTAGAGGGGGGTGGGGGGTGCTTGCCCTGTTGGTGCGCGGGCGCCCACCACTAGGGTTTTAACCCAGGCACCTTGGGCCCTTAGCACCACCACTAGGGGGCTGGTTCCCACCCATGTTCAGCCCATTTGGTCCCCCGGTAGGTGTCCTCACTCTATGGACTCAGAACCCTTTGCGGTCCTGCAGGTCAACACCATAACCCCCAAAACATTTCCGCCTAATGAAATTGACTTCCCATATATAAATCTTCACCTGCACTATTCCGTAACTCCTCAGACGTCCGGATCTCATTCCGCACTCCAAACAACTTTCGTAACCACATACAATTCTATTACAACTCTAGCGCCACCGAACCTTATGTATAGACTACGGGTTCGGGAACCATGCCGACATGACCGAGAGAAGCCCGCTAATAACCATAGCTATCCGGATACCCATATTGGCTCCTACATGTTACTCGATGATTCATCTGATGAACTACGATGTCGGGATTCAATCAATCCTGTGATACAATTCCTTTGTCCATCGATATGTTACTTTTAGATTCGATCGCCGATATCCCCATACCTTGTTCAATCTCAAGTATCGACAAGTCTCTTTTACTGCTCTATAACACATGATCCTGGCTAACTCCTAGTCACATTAAGCCATTATGATGATGCATTATCGAAAGGGCCCAGATACCTCCATAATGGAGTGACAAAACTTTCATAGTCTTGGAGTCCGGGTCGATGATGATAGTCCGCCAATGATAGTTCGGTCGATGATGGTAGTCCGCTATCCGACACTCCCCTAATCCAGACTCCTCAAAGAGCTCCCTAACCAGGCTTCAATGACGATAAGTTCGGGCGCCAGATATTGTTTGGCATTGCAAGGCGGGTTCCTCCTAATGATAGAAGATTGTGAACACCAGATAGTGTCCGCTCGCAAAATAAATTCTACATTCCATCGTAGAGAGAATAATATATACACAAGTTCAATCACGACGCTTTCATGCATGACGCCACGCCACTACCAAGCCATTATTTTAAATCGCTTTTTACTCTACCACCTCAACAAGATGAAGCGGCGCTTTCCTGGCACGCCTTGTCGGGCAGAGATCGTGGTTTCAATCCGGGATTCTCATCAATACGGACGTGGTAACCCAACCACGCCATTGATGGCAACGCTTGGGAGATAAGCGAAGTTTTACTAGCCGGGGGGGACGCGTGAGACTTTTGCCCGCCCATATAAGGGATAAGGATTCACCTTCTCACCCACGCCTTCTTCCTCCTTTGCTTATCCATCTCCGCACTCGAGCCCAAATACCAAGTTCGCAAGATCTCGCCTCAACCTTCTCCGACCATGTCCGAGCGGGAGGTAAATGGTTGGCCTCCACCGTTAAGGAGGAGCACATCACAACGCGCGGCGCGGATACCTCCCATGACATCACAAGACCGCTGCCCGACGAGGGGCAGCTTCACCCCACCCCTGTGCCCCATGAGAGGGTCGCCTTCTCCCCACTTCCTCCGCTGGCTGGGCTTTCCACTTCACCCCTTTGTCCGGGGCTCATGTTCTACTACGGCCTGGATTTCCATGATCCGCGCCAACTTCATCCTCAACATCTCAGCTTATCGTCAGGTGCGTAGGCCTTCCTTCCGATCCGCCCCACTTCGCTTAGGCTCAAGACCTTCAATGTCAAGTCAAGGTAGTGAAGGGCACCTGCCGGAGTGCGGGAGGCGCCCATGTTGGGCAAGATGCCCAACGCCCTTTGGTTCAAGGCCTTCGTGAATCCTGGCAAGGGGTGGCAATCGGGTGGTTCGATATCACCGAGCCGCGACCACATGGGCGGCGGCCCCGAAGTTCAGATTCAGATCCCCACACAGCTCACTCCCGGAAAGAGAAGGGTTTGCTGTGGGTAGTTCGGAGGAGCCGACAGACTCCAAGCCTCGTATCCGTAAGCCGTGAAGAAGCTCAGCTGGTTAACGTGGTCCAAGTCATGCTCGTTCGCCGGATTCTCCCATGCCAAGAGCGGCATTCAATCTGGTGGAGTTCGATTAGAACAGCACCGCACGCTGAGCGGGCTCTTTGACACGACGCATTGCAAGGCGCCTCGAGGGTGCTATTCATGGGCGCCGGTTCTCGCGATCCGCGATCAAGATCGCGGATTTCGCCGCAGCACCAAGCCAACGAGGTAAGTGATTCTACCCTTTACGAGACACTTGCTTTTCATAGTTTGACTCTATGCGGTTTTAATTTCCTTTTCCTTTGACAGATCTGGATGAGGAAGGCGGAGCAGATTATCCGCCTGCCCTATGCCGAAAATCCAAAGAGACGCCGCCTAGCGAGGTTGTTGTTCCGCACCGCACGTGGTGCCGAGAAGAAGGCCAAGAAGGAGGCCACGGTGTTGAAAGAGTTCCCATTTTCAGGTGTCCGACACTGGGCGGACTCTCCCCAAAACGAGGAGGAGAAAGAGGACTCTCTCCTGAGGAGGGAGAGAGGAAGAGGAAGGCTTCCCAACAGGGAGGCCAAGGGTCCAAGAGGGAAGGACTATTCCCCGACAGCTCCGCCAACATCAACGCTATGCAGGAAGAATGGCCTTCATGGCCAGCCTCCGGCGAGATCGTAAGTATCCAGATTCCTCAATGATTTATAATTTTTTCAGGCCACATAGTGTCATTCTGATGCCGCATGCCGCCTCGTAGTCCGCCAGGATGATGATCTCCCCGCTTCATCGAAGTGGTCGTTGGTCTGGCCGATGTAGACTCCATCCCGACCGCTTCCACCTCGCGACACCGAGGACGCCGAGGTGGGATCCCAAGAAGGGACCCATCGTGGGAGGCCCGAGGCGCCACAAGGCGCCCTCCCCGACTTTGCGCCGACTCCATATCGTAACCCGCAGTGGTTCCGGTCCGGGCCATGCCCTTCAAATGAAGGGCAAGACTGTGACGCCGGGCGGCAAGCCTGGCCCAACCGGAGGCGCCGGGCACTTTGTTGAGGCGCTGCAGCGCTTCCATCGAGGGAAGAACACCACACTATTATGAGTGCGGTGATTCGTAAGGTGCAGCTTGCTAAGAGCGGGTGACCGAAGCTCGCAGAGCCTTCTATCGTGCTTTGAGGTAAGAAGTTTAAAATATGCAATGTAATACCGCAGCAGACAGAGCTCTCGATGCTCGGTTCGTGTTCGGGAAGAAAAGCCGATCGAGGATCTGAAAAAAGATATACGCAGGGTTGCTAAAAAATTATGTCAATATGGGTTGCAGGCGCGCCGACCTTCCGCCGTGACCGATCATGAGGTCGGTGCTTTGAAGCAGAGTCGAGCGGTCCGAGCAAGAGCTCGTCCAGGCCAGAAGCAGCTCCAGACAAAGAAGGTGAGTAACACCACTTTGAACTTGTACCACGTAAAAGGATCTAGGTTGCAACAAAAAAATAACAAGGATAACATGGGTACTGTAGGGCCAATAACGAGGTGGCGACCCTGAAGGAGGCCATGTCCGCGCCGAACGCAATGCGCCAATAAACGGGCAGAGCGAGAAAAGCAAGAGGCGCTGGTGGCGGAGTTCAGCAAGAGCCTGTGCTCTCATGGAAAAGCATGAGAGTTTGGAGCGTGACTCAAAGACTCGAGAGTTCGAGCTTGCCTCGCCTCGAAAGTGCTAAAACTTCCAAGGCCGATGCCCATAAGTCCCTTCAGAGATTGAGTTGGTGAGGAAGATAGCGTATGGTAAGGCATTTTTCATGCAAAGCAAGCATGTGAATGTAAATTACGTGTTACTTACCCGACCGAGCTCTGTGTATGCTTGCAGATCTGCCAGAGCGGTCCGATGCTGCCAGATTCTACCGAGCCGAGGAGGGAGCCTCAACGGAGAAGGTCTTCGGTCTCAAGATGTTGAGGCCGCCATCCGGCCTCCTAGCGACCAGCTGAAGCAGCTGGTCGAGCTGCACAAGGTGGCCGAAAGCAGGCCATGAAGGGCCTCATAGTCCGGCAGGCCTCGGAGAGGCCATGCCGGGAGCTACTTCGCCTCGTATGATTGGCAGGATGCGCTTCTCGGGTGGAGGTTACTGCCGCCCTACCAGATTGAAGGTGCTCTGCGGGCCCTTGCCCGCAAGAAGGTGCATTGGGGCAAGCTGGATGCGGAGAAGCTAATCATCGACGCGCCACCAACAAGCAAGGAATATCGTGACGCCAAATGTACTATAAGACTGTCTCAAGGGTGCCCGCAAGATTGCGGATGAGTGCCCTGTGGATGTAATTATTGAGTAAATTTGCAATGTGTTATCCTGTGCGCTGAAAACTTTGTTCATATGCGCTAAGCAACGCTTGTTAATTTAAAATATTACCTTCAGGCGCCGCTTGTTAAATCTGAGAGATGGCAAGTCGTCGGCTTCAGCCCCATGCCACGTAGCCGGGTGTTCGGATAAACTTGAGCACTCTTGTTCCCATTTCGGTCCATCTAGGAGGCGCCAACACAACGTAACAAGGCAACCGGACTTATAGTGCTTGAACACTCACTTAGCCATAGAATTCTATAATTTTAAATTTCGCGAAGCCCCTCAGTATTCGAAGACCTAATTAGGGCGCTTATCCACGCCTTCTCGGACATTATCCGAACTTCGTCAAGCGAGAGGTCTTTAAGGACCCGAAGGACCTCTCGAATAGCCACCAATCTCGCCTTTATCATGACAGCGCAGTTTTAGCTTTCCATCGAGGCGTTAACCTGCTCAACCGGGCGCAATCGCAGTGGTTCTCCCAAAGGCTACCTTAGCCGATAGAACGGAACGAAGGTGCCAAACATGGGAGCCAGGCAAACCCAACTATTGACCCAAGACATGATTCGAGCCGATTCATATAATGCTATAAGTTCATGGCAAGCCGCACTGTGAAAGTGTTCGACTTTATCACACCATAATGCGGAGAACATAAGCCCTCAGGTGTATTTGGCCGCACTAAAATGTACGGGTGCAACATGTCGAAATGAACATATATATATAGGTAATGCAATTATGGGCAAAAAGTGCTGCATTTTATTCGAGAAGATATGCTATGAGTGCGGAATGATACAAATAGTGCGGAAAGCAAGGGATTGGATTTAATTAAAGGCGCTCTCCGTGGGTAGGCCGCGAATGTTGTATTTAACAAATTTAATGCTCGTGATGGAGACCACCTGAGTGTTCGCCGCGCCTTTGTCCTTCCCTGGCGTCACAGATCATGAGTTCGCAGGTTCGCCACGACAGAGTTTTGTAAAAAAAGAGAAAAATAAAAGATAAAAAGAGCGACACTTGGGAGCCCCGTGTGTCGAACCGCACTGGTCTGTTGTGGTTGTGCCTTTCCCCTATGCCCATGGTATCTCCAGTATGTAATTATGTACGCGGAGAGTTTGTCGTACAATTTTGCAAGGGTGGGGTTGAGGCCGAATTGCTACGCTGTTTCGAACGTGCTGTGGTCTTGGGTGATGTTGTTCCGGTTAGCGTTCGCGGTCCGGCCGCTTAACGGCCGGACTCGAAATTGCCTTAACAGTTGCTGCTCGCATTTCCGCCGCGAGAGTTGTTGTATGTTCCTCCGCTCGAGGGAGCGCCCGTGTTTCCATTGACCGTGATGACTCCACGAGGGCCTCGCATCTTGAGCTTAAGGTATGCATAATGCGACACCGCTGCTGAATTTTGTAAACGCGTTCGTCCGAAAGAGAGCGTGATAGCCGCCGCGGAACGGGACTATGTCAAGATTAACTCTTGCTTCGAAGTTATCCGGGATCCAAGACCACCTCCAGTAATCGAGCCTCGCATAATTGGCCTCGACACCTGGTATGACGCCTTTGAAGGTTGTCTTTGTAGGTTTAATCTTTGAAGGGTCTATGCCCATCTTGGCGATCGTATCCTCGATAAAGGTGTTCAGCATCGGCCGCCCATCGTGACTCTCGTGAGGTGAAATCCATCGACGATTGGGTCTAAAACCATCGCGCGAATCCGCCATGGCGGATATCGGTCGGATGGTCTCTTCGATCGAAAGTGATCGGGCAAGAGGACCATGGGTTGAATTTTGGGCGATCGCTCCATCGCTTATACGCCCCTTAGTGCACGCTCGCCCCTCTTGGGAATATGCATTATGATATCATGTTTACCGTCCAAACTTGAGGGGGAATCCTTTTGTCCTCTGTTGTTCGGGCGCCGGTCTCTTCCTCGCCATCGCTGTGTAGCCCTTGTCACTGCTGCCGATTAATTTGCTCGCTTGAATACCCAACAATCTCTATTGGTGTGGTTAGCTGGCTTTTTGGGGGTTCCATGTATTTGACAGAGCGGTCGAGTATTCGTCCAAATATGACGGGCCCGAGTGGTTCTTGTGAATGGCTTCTTCCGCTGACCGCTTGAGCCTCGGAATCCCGCGTTGATCGCCATATCCTCATTGCCGCCGCCAAGCACGCGGCGCTTGTTTTTGTTTCGACGCGAACCTGCCATTGCGGTCCTTGGTATCCGGACTGCCGCGCTTTTGCCGAGGTTGTTGCCGCGAGCCAGCCAGCTATCCTCTCCCGCACGAAGCGGTCATGAGTGATGTGAGGGCTGCCATGGATTTCGCTTCTCCGCCCTAGGTGCCGCCAGCCACTCGTCATGATGTTATGTTTGAAGGCAGCCGCTGCCTCCGCATCCCGGACAATGACGATTTGAATTTTCTTTGTTAAGAACCATGTCCGTAATTGCCCGCCCGATTCATCTCGCTGCCGGATTATGTGGCTTAGGTCATTCGCGCCCCGTGGTCGCATATACGAGCCCTGGAAGTTGTCGAGGAATGCGGCTTCCGTGTCCTCCCAAAGATCCAATTGACTCAAGGGCAGGCTGTTAAGCCAATGCCGAGCTGGTCCTTTGAGCTTGAGCGGGAGATATTTGATGGCGGAAAATTGCCGCCAAGGGCCATATGTATATGGAGGAGATAATCCTCAATCCAAACCGCTGGGTCTGTTGTGCCATCGAGGATTCGATATTAACGGGTTTAAACCCTTCAGGATTTGATGATCCATTACTTCGCCGCTGAAGCATAGTGGGTGCGCGCTCAGATTGAGCAATATCGCGACGTAGCTCGAGAGAGCGTTGTTCGCCAGTTCGGGTCCGCCGGAGTAGTTGTATCCGGCGCGACGGTATTCGCTGGGTCTTGGGGTGCTCGCGTGATCCATAGATAGATCTCGATTGTCTTGCCTTGTCCTCCAATATATCCCGCAAGTCCGGCGCGCTCCCCCATAGCTTCATGCTTTTTGAGCGGCGCCGGGTACGGTTTTGGTGGAGGGCTTGCACGTCACGCGGCCACGAGGTGGTCGGTCTGCCGACAGCGCCGGTGATGCAGGTTTGTACGCCTCCTCTAGTCGGGGAGCAACTTGCTTTGGGTAACTTTTGGAGGGGCATTCATACTCTTCGCCGCGAGGATCTCGGTCCATCCGCCGGCCAAGAGGGTCTTGATCAGCTTGAAGTTATTGCTGCTTTCTTTAGGCTGTTTGCCATGGCGATTAGCCCGCGCCTCAAACGCCTTGTTCGATGGGATCCTCAGCACGACGACTTCGCTGTCGCCGAGGCTTGCCTCGCCTCCGGAGGGAGGTAAGTAATTGTCATCCTCGACCTTCGCCCCGCCGCCTCTCGTGAGGGCTTGCTTCGCCTCCTCCGCGCTGGATCGTGGCCGAGGTAGTTGTCTTCGCACTTTCGGGTGTTATTATCTCCTATGCCGAATCTCCATTCTTGCCGTATGCGGATTTAGAGCGCGCCGCCGATGTCGGGCGCTTTGGCTGTTTCTTTGGGAATCGAATCTGCTGCTTCTTCGCCGCCCCCATCTTTTGGGGTGTCCACCATGTATATGTCGATGACGAGGTGGTCTTCCAAAGGTCCTCGTAGGCACCGGTTCTGGTAGTCTCCGCATCGCCGCCCATACCGCCGATGTCTTCGAGTCGAAGTCACACGCCGGTTAAATCGTCGACGACGGCTACGGCGGGTGGTGGTGGGCTCAATTTCTTCGCCGTCTGCTTCTAACCATCTCCGGCCGTAGTTCGCCAGGCTCTCCGGATAGCGAGAGATACTTCAGTGAATTTATGATATCACCGGCGGGCGAAGCGCTGAAAGATGTCCGCAGCGGTGAATTTATGATCGGCGCCAATCGGATTCGACCGCAGGGGCGCAGGAGGTTCGGAGTCCGCAGAGTCCGCACTCGGAGTCATGAGCTTTATGCGGACAAGGTAAGTCTTCGCCCATCGCCAGAAGGCGCTCCCGAGGCGTGTCCAGCCATCCGCCCTCGATCCGAGCGATCGGCCCGGACTATGGGTCGGAGCGGATTCGTGGTGCGGCCTCCAAGGTGCCGTCCGCGCAGAGTTAGGTCATGCCCATCGTGACAGCCGCGCACGCCGGCCGTGGCTCAGATCCATCAAAGATCAAGCATCCGCGATATCGGCCGTGAAGTTTAGGGCTTCCAAACCTGACTCGACGGCTGTGGGCGAAGCTGATCCGCTCCAGATGGCCAAGTGAGTTGCCCGCATAAGCCGCCACCATTTAAGATCTCGTCCGGGAGAAAAGTCTCACCCAGACTGCGCTGCTGTTTCGATTGAAGAGGCCATCAAGCTTCTATCGGTGACGACACAGAGGAATTCTCAATGAAAGCACCAATGTCGGTGTCAAACCGCGGATCTCGGGTAGGGGGTCCCGAATCAAGGCCTAGGGCGGATGGTAACAGGAGACGAGGGACACGATGTTTTACCTGTGTTCGGCCCTCTTGATGGAGGTAAGACCCTACATCCTGCTTGATTGATATTGATATTGTGGATGTTTACAAGAGTGGATCTACCACGAGATCAAGGAGGCTAAACCCTAGAAGCTAGCCTATGGTATGATTGTAAGGGTTGTTGTTATGTCCTACGGACTAGAGCCATCCGGTTTATATAGACACCGGAGAGGGCTAGGGTTACATAGAGTCGGTTACAATGGTAGGAGATCTACATATCTCTTATCGCCAAGCTTGCCTTCCACGCCAAGGAAAGTCCCATCCGGACACGGGCTAAGTCTTCAATCTTGTATCTTCATAGTCTTGGAGTCCGGTCGATGATGATAGTCCGCCAATGATAGTTCGGTTGATGATGGTAGTCCGCTATCCGGACACCCCTAATCCAGACTCCTCACCCACTTCGCTTATGGCTGAAGACCTTCAATGTCAAACCAAGGTAGGGCGGTCAGCTGCCGGAGGCGGAGGCGCCATGTTGGGCAAGATGCCCAATGTTACATGGCTCGAGGGCTCCTTCGTGGAGAGCATAAAGGTGGCAATCGAGGTGGTTCTACATCACCGAGCCAAGGTGGACCCTAAATGGGCAGCGACTCGAATTCCGATCCGCTTCCCTACACGGCTCACCTCCTAGAAAGAGACGGCCTTTTCGGGTAATTCGAAGAGCTGACCGAACCGCAAACTCAAGGCCCAAAACCTGGTGAACAAGAAGCTCAAACTTGTCAACGAGTCCAGGTCATGCTCATCCGCCGGATCCTCCTGCGTACAACAACAGGCTTTCAGCTTGTGGAGTTTGATCCGCACAGACCGAACCCCGAGCAGTGCTCTTCGACACTACGCATAAAGACGCCTGGAAGGTGCTGTTTCAAGGGGGCTAAGGTCCTCGATCCGCCACCGAGGATCGCGATTCAGCAAGCATCAAACCAACGCGTAAGCTATTTTACCCTTTATGGGATACTTGTTTTTCATAGTTTGACTCTATGCGGATCTAGACTCCTTTCCTTTGACAGATTGGCGTAAGACGTCCGCAGATTGACCGTCCGCCTCCTTGCTGAAGACCCAGCAGACGCCGCTGACGGGTTGCCGCTTTCGACCTTACGTGGTGCCGGAGAAAAAGGCCAAGAAGAAGGCTTTCGAGTTCCCGGTGCCTGGAGGTGTCGGACTCATTGTTCGATGACTCCGAGGCGGACTCCTCCCACGAAAACGAGGAGGAGGAAATAGAGGTCTCTCCCCCAGCGGGGGATAGAGAAGAAAAGGAAGGCCGCCCCAACCGGGGGGGGGGGGGGCTGGAGGGTCCAAGAAGGGAAGGACCCTTCCTCCGGACTACTCCACCAACGCCGACAACGACGAAGAGGAGTGGCCAAATCGTAAGTATCCGGATACCAGAATAACTCATGGCATTCCTTTGTTGCACAAGATCTTCCCGACGCCAATATAATCATGCGCCTGCCCAAGGTCGGCTCGGCGTTCGCCGAGCGGTTCCTGGTTCGCCGGATGTGAATAGCACTTCACTTCCGCCTCTCTCTCAAGGCCATGGATGATGCCGAGGTGGAGTCCCAAAAGGGTCCAAGCTAAGAGGAGGTGGTCTCGAGGCGCCGCAAGGCCACCTCCCTGACCAGTGCAAGGGGACAAACCCCCAAGGGCTCCAAGTCCGCCCTAGGCAGGACACCGCACTGTAACCTTCAAGTGGTTCCGAGTCCCGGCCGCGCCCCTAATAAGACGGAAAGCCTACGACGCCGTGACCCTCGGCCCAACCGGAGGCACCGGATAATCTGTCTGGAGGTGCTTAACGCTGCCTCCTCGACGAGGAGCACCGCACTATTATGAGTGTGGTGATCCAGAAGGTTCAGTCCGCTAAGAGCGGGCTGCCCGAAGTCTCGTGCTGCCTTCTAACAAAGCTTTGAGGTATGTATTTAAGATATGTAAAAATATTACCAAGATAGACAAGAGTCCCCGATGCTCAGTTTGGTGTTCAAAGAAAAGCCAACTAAGGATCAAAAGATATACGCGAGAGTCTAACATAAGTATGTCAATATGGGAATGCAAAGCTGCCTGCTGACCTCGGCCAGACCGAATGCGGAGGTCGATGCATTGAAGCAGAGCCTCAAGTTGTCCGTGAACGAGCTAGGCCTTGCTAAGAACCAGCTCGAGCACAAGGAAGGTAAGTAATACCTTATGTAAGTATATATAAAACATGTCGTTGCAAAAATGACAGACCAACATGAGTATTACAGGCCACAACCGAGGTGACGACCTCAAGGAAGCGCTGTCCAAGGTCAAGACAATGCGGCCGTGGAGCGACCGAGCGAGAAAAGAGAGAGGCGCTGGTATGGAGGTACAGCAAGAGCCCAGTGCTCGTGGAAAACACGAGAGTTTGAGCTTGACTCAAAGACACGAGTCCGAGCTCACCTCGGCGCTTGAGAGCGCCTAAATCTGCCAAGGTCAAGCCCAAAAAGCCCTCCAGAAATTGAGGCGATGAAGAAGATAGCGTGGGTAAGGCATTCTTTATGCAAAGCAAGCACGTTAAAGTGAATTACTTGTTACTTACCCGAGTCAAGCTCTCCAGAGCATTCGCAGATCTTCCCCAGCAGGTCCGACGCCGCAGATTCTATCGGGCCGAGGAGGGAGCTCGACGGAGAAGGTGTTCGTCCTGCTGCTTTGGGCGACCAAATCAAGCAGCTGGTCGAGCTCCATAAGGTGGCCGAACAGGCCATGAAGGGTCTCATAGTCCGCTGTGGCTCGGGGAAGCCATGCCTGGAGCTACTGGCTGGTGAGGCGGCCGTGGATGCTCGCCCATGGCTTGAAGTCATCAAGCGCCCGTATGCATCGAAGGTGCTCAGGACCTTGCCCGCTAAAGTGCACAGGGCAAGATGGACGCCGAGAAGCTTGTGACGGACGGACCACCGCCAGCAAGGAGCATCGCAAGCCGAGATGTATTATGAGGGCGCCTGTAAGGGTGCCCGCTTTATAGCGGATGAGTGCTCCAAAGATGTAATTTTGAGTAAACTCGCATTTGTGATCCTTTACGCTGAAAACTTATTCATATGCGCTTAAGCAACGCTTTTGAATTTAAAATATTACCCATCAGGCGGTCATTTATTAAAATTGAGAGATGGCAGTCGTCGGCTTCCTCCGATGCCACGAGTGCCGGGTGTTCGGATAAACTTGAGCGCTTTTTTCCCATTCTTGGGTCCTTCGAGGGAGGCGCCAACACAACGTAACAAGGCAATCGGACTATAATGCTTGAACACTCTCACTTAGCCATAGAATTCTATAATTTTAAATTTCGTCAAGCCCCTAGTATTCGAAGACCGAGTTCGGGCGCTTATCCACGCTTAGGCCGACAAAGCCGACTCGCCTAAGCGCATAAGTCTTTAGGGACTCAAAACCTCTCGAACAACGACCAGCTCTTGCCTCTATCATGACGGTCAGTTTTAGCTTTCTCCATCGAGGTGCTTAGCCCAAGACAACTGGGCACAATCGCAGTGGTTCTCCCAAAGCTACCTTAGCCGATATAACGGAACGTAAGGTACCAAAACATGGGAGCCGAGCAAACCCAACTATTGACCCAAGACATGATTCGAGCAGATGCATATAATGCTATAAGTTCGGGTGCCGTGACTCATGAGAGTGCTCGGACTTCACACCTTATTCCGGGCACGAAGCCCCTAGTGTATTGGCCGCACTAAAGTGTACGGTTGCATGATGTCATAATCAACATATTTTCATAAAAGGAACGCAATAATAGACAAAAGCTATGTATTGTTCATTCAAAAGTCTATGTAAAAGCGTAACGATACAAATAGTGCGATAAGCAAGAGATGGGATTATTTGACATGTCACCTCTGTATGAAATATGGATGATATGTGAAACAAGTATACCGCTTTATAGAGACCACCGACACTGACGAGTCAGCCTCCCGGCTGTTGCATCGTGTTCGGCGATTTTATCGCCGGACAGGCCTTCCGAAAGTGGAGTCCTGAAAGTAAGAAAAAAAGGAATGACAAAATGGGGAGCCCCTGTGCGTTGAGCCGCATTTTGGGCATGCCGTGGTCGCTCCTCCCTATGCCCATGGTATTTCCAGAGCGAAGTTATGTACGCCAGTAATCGGGTTTCGCACTTTCGCAAGGGTTGTGGTTGGGGTCGCATTGCTACGCTTTGCTCGGAACGCGCAGCGGTCTTGTTGTAGGTTACTCCGGCATTTGGCGGTGTCCGGACGCTTAATAGCCGGACTAGAGAATTGCCTTGAGAGGCTGCTTTGTACTTCGCCGCGAGGATCGTCAGATGCTCCTCCCTTCGGAGAGAGCGCTCGGTTTCCATTGACCGTAATGACCTCGAGGGCCCGGCATCTTGAGCTTGAGGTATGCGAAAAGCGGCACCGCATTGAACTTTGCAAATGCGTTCGTCCCGAAAGCAAGGCGTGATAGCCACCGCGGAACGGGAGTATGTCAAGATTAACTCGCTCGAAATTATCCGGGATCCAAGACCACCTCAAGTGTAATCGGGCCTATACAGTTGGCCTTACACCTTGTATGACGCTTTAAAGGTCGTTTTGTGGGTTTAATCCTTGAGGGATCTATGCCCATTTTTCGACCGTATCCCGATAAAGCAGTTCTAAGTCGCCGCCGCCATCCATAAGGACTCTATTGAGGTGAACTGGCCAATGATTGGGTCTAGAACCATGCGGCGAATCCGCCATGGCGGATGCTAGTGGGTGGTCCTTTGAACAAAAGTGATCGGGCAGAGGACCATGGGTTGAACTTTGGGGCGATCGCTCCAACGCCAGATACGCCCCTCGAGTGCACGCCGCCCCCTTTGGGGATGTGGGTTGCATATATCATGTTCACCGTCTGCACTTGTGGGTGGAAGCCTTCTCTCCCCTATTGTTCGGCGGTCGGGCCTCCTCGCCATCTCTATGCAGCCCTTGTCTCTGCTGCGCTTAACTTGCTCGCTCGCTTGAACACCCAACAATCCTGGTGTGATTGGCTGGTTTTTCGGGTGCCGTATCCGCACGAAGCGGTCGAGTATTCGGTCCAAACCGACGGCCCGAGTATTTCTTTTTAAATGGCTTTTTCCGCTGACCGGTTTAGAGCTCAATCCGCATTAATCGCCGATCCTCAAGATTGTCGCCATTAATGCGGCGCTTGTGCTTGTTGCAACGCCGACCTGCCATTGCTGTCCTTGGTATCCGAATTACCAGGCTCTTGGTCATGTTATTACTACGAAGCTAGCTAACTGTCTTCTCCCGCAAAAGCGGTCATGAGTGTTGTGAGGGCTGCCATGGATTTCGCCTCTTCTCGCCCTAGGTGCCGCAAGCCACTCGCCACGGATGTTATGTTTGAAGGCTGCAAGGGCCTCGCGCTCGGACAATGACTATTTGATTTTTCTTGGTTAGGAACCGTGTCTGTAATTGTCCGCCGATTCTCCGCTATCGAATTATGTGGCTTAGGTCATTACGCCCGTGGTCGCATAGGTGCCCTGAAATTGTCGAGGAATGCGGCTTCCGTGTCCTCCCAACAACCAACCGATTCTCGCCGCAAGCTGTTAAGCCAATGCCAAGCTGGTCCTTTAAGCTTGAGGGAGGTACTTGATGGCGCAGATCATCACCGCGGGCCATGTGGATATGGAGGAGATAATCCCCATCCATACCGCAGGATCTGTTGTGCCATCGTATGATTTGATGTTTACGGGTTTGAAACCTCGGGATTTGATGATCCATTACTCATCTATGAAGCATAGTGGGTGTGCGGCGCCAGATCGGCTATATCACGTCAGTAGCTCAAACGAGCTTTGTCTACTTTGTTCGCCCGCCGGATTTACCATATCCGCATGACGTTATCGTTACGCGTCGTGGGCACCCACACGATCCATAGATCGATCTTGTTTGCCTTGCCTTGTCCTCCAATATATCTCATGTGTCCGGCGATTTCGCGGCCTTGGTATTCTTTGAGCGACGCCGGATGCGGCTTGAGTGGAGGGCCGAGAGGCTCTCTATCGCCGCCACGAGGTGGCCGGTCGGCCGATCATGTGCTGGTGATGTAGGTATAGGTGCTTCCTCCTCTAATCGGGTAGCAGCCTGCTTTTGGGTAGCTCTTGAGGGGCGCTCGAAGTTCAGATTTTCGCCGCAAGGATTTCAGTCCATCCGCTGGGCCAGCGTGTCTTGGTCAGCTCTAAGTTGTTGCTATTTTTCTTGAGGCTGCTCGCCGTGGCCATAAGCTTGCGCTTGAAATGCTCTTGTTCGACGGGATCCTCGTGCATGACAAATTGTCATCATCGAGGCTTGCCTCGCCTTCGGAGGGAGGCATGTAATTATCGCCCTCACCTCTCTCTCGCCGCCTCTCATGAGGTCTGTTTCTCCATCCTCCTCCGCTGAATCCCGCTGAGGGGGTTGTCTTCGGACCGCCCGTGGTGTTATTGTCTCCAAAGGCGGAATCACCGCTTTTGCTTTGGCGGGATTTAGAGCGGCGCCACTGACGACGCCGCTAGGCTGCTTCTTGAGGGGTCATCCTCCGTTGTTCCATCGCCGCTCTTCTTTTGGGGTGTCCACCATGTATATGTCATACTACGAGGTGGCCTTCCAAAGGCCCTCAGAGGCGCTTAGTTCTTAGTCGTGTCCTGCATCGGGCGCCCATACCGCCGATGTCTTCGAGTCGAAGTCGAGCATGTCGGTTAAATCATCGATGCGGCTACGGAGTGGATGGTGGGTGGGCTTTGAATTCTTCGCCGTCCGCGATCCCAACCTTGTCGACCATAGTCCCGCCAGGGCTCTCCCGATAAAGAGAGACTTTAGCGAATTCAAGATGTCACCAAGGGCGAAAGTTGAAAGATGTCCGCTGTGGCAAACTCCATGATCGGCGCCCAATCGGATTCGATTGGCAGGTGCGGAAGGTCGTGTCCGGAGAGGAGTCCGCACTTTGAGTCGCGAGCCAAGCAAAGGACAATGTTGGTATTCGCTCGACGCCAGAGATTGCAGCCCCGAGGCGCGCCCCAGCCACCCGCCCTCGACAGGCACCGCTCCGATCTAAGGGTCGGAGCGAAACTCGTGCGCCTGTGGCAATCGCTCGCGGCAGAGCTAGATCATGCCCATCGTGACAAGCGCGCTGCTGGCTGTGGCTCGAACCCATCAAGATCAAGTCTCCGCGACGCCACCGTAGTTCAAACTTCCTAATCTGACCTGATGGCTGGGGCGAAGCTGATCCGCCTCCAGATGGCTGTTTAATTGCCCGCAGGCAAAGCCGCCGATCATTTAAGATCTGTCCGGGAGAAAAGTCTCACCGACCGCATCATTGTTGATGATCAAGGAGCCATCGGGCCTAAAGGTGACGACATACAGAACTCTCAATGAAAGCACCAATGTTGGTGTCAAACCGCGGATCTTGGGTAGGGGGTCCTAACTGCATCTAGGCGGATGGTAACAGGAGACAAGGGACACAATGTTTTTACCAGGTTCGCCCTCCCGATGGAGGTAAAACCCTACTCCTGCTTGATTAATATTGATGATATGGGTAGTACAAGAGTAGATCTACCACGAGATCGTGAGAGGCTAAACCCTAGAAGCTAGCCTATGGTATGATTGTTGTTCATCCCACGGACTAAAACCTCCGTTTATATAGACACCGGAGGGGTTAGGGTTACATAGAGTCGGTTACAAATGGGAGGAGATCTACATATCCAGACGCCAAGCTTGCTTTCCACGCCAAGGAAATTCCCATCCGGACACGGGACGTAAGTCTTCAATCTTGTATCTTCATAATCCAGAGTCCGCCAAAGGTTATAGTCCGCCATCCCGACACCCCTAACCTGTGACTCCTCGTAGGGAGTGCATCTTCATACCCTTGAAGACGCTAAGCGGGAGCGCCGCAAGGAACGCAGCTTGATGGAGTCGCATCATGCGATTCAAATCACGGAAGATCCGATCTTGTGCCAAACAGACGGCGCCTCCGTGTTCAAAGACACGCACAGCCCGGGGACGTCTCCTCCTTCTTGATCCAGCAAGGGGGGGGAGGAGAAGTTGAGGGAGAACTTCGGCAGCACGACGGCGTGGTGGTGGGTGGAGCTCGTGTTCTCCGGCAGGGCTTCGCCAAGCTCAACAGAGGAGGAGGAGGTGTAGGAGGGGGAGGGCTGCGCCAGGGGGAAGGGTCCGGCTGCCCTCCCATCCCCCTCTATTTATAGTGTGAAGGGAGAGGGGCCGCCCCCAGATGCATCTAGAGGGGGCAAGGGGGGTGCTTGCCCTGTTGGTGCGGGCGCCCACCACTAGGGTTTTAACCCTAGGCACCTTGGGCCCCTTAGCGACCACCACTAGGGGGCTGGTTCCCACCCATGTTCAGCCCATTTGGTCCCCCGGGTAGGTGTCCTCACTCTGTGGACCTCAGAACCCTTTTGGTGGTCCCAGACAATACCGATAACCCCCAAAACATTTCCGTCGAATGAAATTGACTTCCCATATATAAATCTTCACCTGCACTATTCCGTAACTCCTTGTGACGTCCGGATCTCATTCCGCACTCCAAACAACTTTCGTAACTACATACAATTCCCATTACAACTCTAGCGCCACCGAACCTTATGTATAGACCCTACGGGTTCGGGAACCATGCCGACATGACCGAGACAGCTCTCCGGCTAATAACCAATAGCGTATCTGGATACCCATATTGGCTCCCACATGTTACTCGATGATTTCATCGGATGAACCACGATGTCGGGGATTCAATCAATCCCGTATACAATTCCCTTTGTCCATCGATATGTTACTTTCCGAGATTCGATCGTCGATATCCCCATACCTTGTTCAATCTCGCTATCGACAAGTCTCTTTACTCGCTCTATAACACATGATCCTGTGGCTAACTCCTTAGTCACATTAAGCTCATTATGATGATGCATTACCGAGTGGGCCCAGATACCTCTCCGCCATAATGGAGTGACAAATCCTAGTCTCGAATCGTGGCAACCCAATGACACTTTCGAGATACCTGTAGTGCACCTTTATAGCCACCCAGCCACGCCGTGGACGCTTGGTACACCCAAAGCATTCCTCCGTATCCGGGAGTTGCACAATCTTATGGTCTAAGGAAACGATACTTGACATTAGAAAAGCTCTAGCAAACGCATTACACTATCTTGTGCTATGGTTAGATTGTGTCTTGTCCATCACATCATTCTCTTATTGATGTGATCCTGTTATCAACGGCATCCAATGTCCATGGTCATAAACCACAACCATCTATTGATCAACGAGCTAGTCAACTAGAGGCTCACTAGGGACATGTTGGGGTCTATGTATTCGCACATGTATTACAGTTTCTATTTAGTACAATTATAGCATGAACAATAGACAATTATCATGAACAAGGAAATATAATAATAACCTTTTATTTTTGCCTCGAGGGCATATTTCTAATAGTCACTTTCATATACTAGTGGGAATTTCATGTTATAGAACTTGGCTTGTATATTCGATGATGGGCTTCCTCAAATTCCCGAGGTCTTCATGAGCAAGCAAGTTCAATGCACACCCACTAGTTTCCGTTGAGCTTTCATACACTTATAGCTCTTAGTGCATCCGCTGCATGGCAATCCCTACCTCGTGTTGACATCAATTGATGGGCATCTTCATAGCCCGCTGATTAGCCGTGTCAATGCGAAACGATCTTCCTTTTGACTTCTCTTATTTATCTTTGCCATCACATTCTATTCCACCCATGTGCTATGTCCATGGCTCATGCTCATGTATTTCGTGGAGGTTGAAAATGCTGAGCGCATTAAAAAGTATGATCCAATTGCTCGCTTGTTATCGGGTAGTTCATGATTAATACTTTATGTTAGCAAGACTAAGCATGACAAGGCTATATAATTTTGTTGGGATAGCGTTGTTTAGCATTCTTTATTTTGAAAGGCATGATTGTTTGTTAGTATGCCTGAGTATTTATGTCTTATATCAAATGATAGACTATTGCCTTGAATCACTCAGATCTTAATATTTATACCGTAAAAGAGATTACATGGTACACATGTTAGGTAGCATTTCACATCAAAAATATTTTTTATCGCTTACCTACCGAGGACGAGCAAGAATTAAGCTTGGGGATGCTTGATACGCTCCAAAGGTATCTATATATTTTTATTGTTTCATGCTATTATATTATCAATATTGGGTGCTTTATATGCATTTATATGCTATTTTATATCATTTTGGGACAAACCTATTAACCTAGTGCCCAAAGGCTGCCTCCTCGCTTTTGCTTGATTTTGGCTTTTCGTAAAATCGATACCAAACGAAGTCCAAACACAATGAAACTTTACGGTGATTTTTCATGGACCAAAAGGGACCCTAGAAGCTTTAGGAGGAGGCTAAAAGATATACGAGAGAGCCACAAGCTCACTGTATGCCGCCTTTGAGATCGTGGGCCCCTCGTATCTATAAATTGACAAATATTCCCAAACCAACAGAGAGCCACCCGAAATACTTTTTCTGCCGCCACAAGCTTCTGTTCTTCCGCTATCCCATCCGGATGCCTTTTCCTGTACTCTACCGGGGGGGAATCAATCACGGAGGGTGCTATTTCTTGAGCTTATGCTGGTTTTTCCCTTGAAGAGGAAAGGGTGATGCAGCAAAGTAGAGATAAGTATTTCCCCGCTTAGAGAATCAAGGTATCAATCCAAGAGGAGACAATGCACAAATCACAAATACCTACACAAACAATCAAACAACTTGCAGCCAACGCGATAAAGGTTGTCAATCCTCGACGGTTACTTGCAAAAGTGAGATCTCGATAGAGATAGATGAAACTAAACAAAAGATAAAATAAATATTTTTGGTATTTTTGGTTTATAGATATGAAAATAAAAGATTGCAAAATAGTAGATCGGAAACTTATATGATGGGAGATCGAAAACTTATAGGACGGAAAATAGACCCGGGGCCATAGGTTTCACTAGAGGCTTCTCTTGATAGAAAATAATACGGTGGTGAACAAATTACGTCGAGCAATTGATAGAAGAGCACAAAGTTATAACGATATTTAAGGCAATGATTATGAAATATAGGCATCACGTCCGTGTCAAGCAAACTGAAACGATTCTCGCATCTAGAGTATTAAGTTCATGAAGAACAGCAGAACGCATTAAGTAAGATGACATGATGTAGAGGAATTAACTCAAGCAATATGATGAAAACCCCATCTTTTATCCTCGATGGCAACAATATAATACGTGCCTTGCTGCCCCTACTGTCATTAGGTAAGGACATCGCAAGATTGAACCCAAAGCTAAGCACTTCTCCCATTGCAAGAAAAACCAATCTAGTTGGCCAAACTAAACCGATAGTTCAAAGAGAATTACAAAGATACCAAATCATCTATATAAGAAGTAAGAGAAGATTCAAATAATATTCATAGATAAGCTGATCAGAATCCACAATTCATGGGATCTCGACAAACACACCGCAAAAGAAGATTACATTAGATAGATCTCCAAGAACATCGAGGAGAACATGGTATTGAGAATCAAAGAGAGAAGAAGCCATCTAGCTACTAGCTATGGACCCAGAGGTCTGAGGTAAACTACTCACGCTTCATCGGAAGGGCAATAGAGTTGATGTATAAGCCCTCCGTGATTGATCTCCTCCCAGAGGATACCGCAAAAGGCCCCTAGATGGGATCTCACGGCATGTAGGTTGCGGGTGGAAAAGTGTTTTCATGGATGCCTCTCGTGGTTTGGGGATATATGTGAATATGTGGGAGAAAGAATTAGGTCAGGAGTCACGGGGGCACAAGGGGGGGCACCCTACCCCCTGGGCGCGCTCCACCTTGTGGTCAGCCTCGTGGCTCCTCCGACTTCATCTCCAAGTCTCCCTGTGTGTCTTCCGTCCAAGAAAAATCATCAAGGTTTTATTCCGCTTGGACTTCGCTTGGTATTCTTTCGTATGCGAAGCTCAAAACAAGGAAAGAACAAAACTGGCATCGGGCTCTAGGTTAATAGGTTAGTCCCAAAATAATATAAAATAACATATTATTGCATATAAAACATCCAAAACAGATAATATAATAGCATGGAACAATAAAAATTATAGATACTTTGAGACGATCTAGCATCCCCAAGCTTAATTCATGCTCGCCCCGAGTAGGTAAATGATAAAACATAATTTTGATGTGGAATGCTACCTAACATATTTATCCATGTAATTTTCTTTATTGTGGCATGAATGTTCTGATCCATAAGATTCAAAAAAAGTTTAATATTGACATAAAAACAATAATACTTCAAGCATACTAACAAGGTAATTATGTCTTCTCAAAATAACATGGCCAAAGAAAGCTTATCCCTACAAAATCATATAGTCTGCTATGCTCAGATTCACCACACAAAATATTCAAATCATGCACACCCCGATGACAAGCCAAGCAATTGTTTCATACTTTGGTGTTCTCAAACCTTTTCAACTTTCATGCAATACATGAGCGTGAGCCATGGACATAACACTATAGGTGGAATAGAATATGGTGGTTGTGGAGAAGACAAAAGAGGGAGATAGTCTCACATCAACTAGGCGACACGGGCTATGGAGATGCCCATCAATAGATATCAATGTGAGTGAGTACGGATTGCCATGCAACGGATGCACTAGAACTATAAGTTTATGAAAGCTCAAAATAAAACTAAGTGAGTGTTCATCCAACTTGCTTGCTCATGAAGACCTAGGCGATTTGAGGAAGCCCATTGTTGGAATATACAAGCCAAGTTCTATAATGAAAAATCCCACTAGCATATGAAAGTGACAACATAGGAGACTCTCTATCATGAAGATCATGGTGCTACTTTGAAGCACAAGTGCGTAAAAAGGATAGTAACATTGCCCTTCTCTCTTTTTTCTATTTTTTCCTCTTTTTTGTTTGGCTTTTTTGCCTATTTTTATTTCCTCACATGGGACAATGCCCTAATAATGAAGATCATCTTGATACCTAGAATAAAATAAAATATGACTCTATATGAATGCCTCCTATGTGTATCAGATGTGCAATGACTCAAGAGTGACATGTGTGAAAGAATTATGAAAGGTGGCTTTGCCGTAAATACGATGTCAACTGCATGATCATGCAAAGTAATATGACAATGATGAAGCGTGTCATAATAAACGGAACGGTGGAAAGTTGCATGGCAATATATCTCGGAATGGCTATAGAAATGCCTTAATGGGTAGGTATGGTGGCTGTTTTAGGAAGGTGTATGGTGGGTATGATACCCTGAAGTTGCGCGGTACTAGAGAGGCTAGCAATGGTGGAAGGGTGAGAGTGCGATAATCCATGGACTCAACATTAGTCATAAAGAACTCACATACTTATTGAAAAAATCTATTAGTCATCAAAACAAAGTACTACGCAAGATGCTCCTAGGGGATAGATTGGTAGGAAAAGACCATCGTCGTCCCCGACCTCCACTCATAAGGAAGACAATCAAAAATATCTCATGCTCCTACTTTGTTACATAACGGTTCACCATATGCATGCTACGGAATCACAAACCTCAACACAAGTATTTCTCCAATTCACAATTACTCACTAGCATGACTCTAATATCACCATCTTTATATCTAAAACAATCATAAGGAATCTAACTTCTCATAGTATTCAATGCACTTTATATGAAAGTTTTTATTATATCCCTCTTGGATGCCTATCATATTAGGACTAAATTTATAACCAAAGAAAATTACCATGCTGTTTATAGACTCTCAAAATAATATAAGTGAAGCATGAGAGTTCAATAATTTCAATAAAATAAAGCCACCGCTGTGTTTCTAAAAGATATAAGTGAAGCACTAGAGCAATATTGCCTAGCTCAAAAGATATAATCGAAGCACATAGAGTGTTCTAATAAATCACGATTCATGTGTGCCCCTCTAAAAATGTGTGTAAATCAAATATGATTGTGGCAAACTAAAAAGCAAAGACTCAAATCATACAAGACGCTCCATGCAAAACACATATCATGTGGTGAATAAAAATATAGCCTCAAGTAAAGTTACTGATAGACGAAGACTAAAGAGGGGATGCCTTCCGGGGCATCCCCAAGCTTAGGCTCTTGGTTGTCCTTGAATATTACCTTGGGGTGCCTTGGGCATCCCCAAGCTTAGGCTCTTGCCACTCCTTATTCCATAGTCCATCAAATCCTTACCCAAAACTTCACAACACAAAACTCAACAGAAAATCTCATAAGCTTCGTTAGTATAAGAAAATAAATCACCACTTTTGGTACTGTTGTGAACTAATTATTTATTTATATTGGTGTAATATATACTGTATTCCAACTTCTCCATGGTTCGTACCCCCCGATACTACCCATAGATTCTTCAAAATAAGCAAACAACACATAGAAAACAGAATCTGTCAAAAATAGAACAGCCTGTAGCAATATGTAACTCTCGAATACTTCTGTTACTCCAAAAATTCTGAAAACTTAGGACAACCTGGGAAATTTGTGTACCAATGTTGTGCAAAAAGAATCAGATCAAAAGCACGCTTCTGTAAAAAATGATGGTGCAAAAGTTTCTGTTTTTTAGCAAGATCAAAACAACTATCACCGTAAGCCATCCCAAAGGTCTTACTTGGCATGAACACTAATTAAACACAAAACACATCTAACCACACGCTAGATGAATTATTTATTCAAAACAGGAAATACAAATATTGGGTTGTCTCCCAACAAGCGCTTTTCTTTAAAGCCTTTAGCTAGGCATTGAGATTTCAATGATGCTCACACGAAAGACAAGAATTGAAGCACAAAGAGAGCATCAGAAAACATGCGACAAACACATCTAAGTCTGACATACTTCCTATGCATAGGCATTTTATAAGCAAACAAATTATCAACGCAAGCAAAACTAGCATATGCAAGGAAGAAGAAAGAGATGATAGCAATCTCAACATGAAGAGAGGTAATTTAGTAACATGAAAATTTCTAGAACCATATTTTCCTCTATAATAATTACATGTAGGATCATACTAAAATTCAACAATATAGCTATCACATAACATATTCTCAACACGATCCACATGCATGCGAAGTTGACACTCTTCCGTAATAGTGGGATTAACATTCTTCAAATATGTGGGATCTAAAGTTGTCACTCTTCCAAACCCACTTTCAATATTATTGCAAACAATTTTATCAATCTCATATTCATCACGGGCTTAAATAAATTTTCAAGATCATAAGAAGAATCACCCAAATCATGATCATTGCAACAAGTAGTGGACATAGCAAAACTAGCATCCCCAAGCTTGGGGTTTTGCATATCATTAACATAATCGACACTTACAAAATTTATAATAACACCATTGCAATCATGCTTTTGATTCAAGGAACTATCAAGTATGGGTGCAATAGCAATAATATCATGTTTAACATAAGGAACTATAGCAAATTCATCTCCACGTATATTGGAATCATGGCCATAAGAATAGCAAGCATCATGTTCATCAAGGGATATTTCAATTAAATCATCGGAATCATAATTATCTACAGATTCATGCATATCATTATTTTCTTCCAAGGCAACGACCATTCTCTCAATAAATTCCTTAACATAGGCATTACGAGCATAGTTTTCATAGCAATATTTAAGTATGTCGAATTTTTCAGATTTGTAGAGAGTAATATCATACGCTTCAATCAAAGAAGCAACTTCATGAGCAACCTTAAAAGCAAAAATTCTTAAATTTATTCGATATCATAGTAACTATAAACACCCTTTTCATAAGAAGATAAGATTTCATTATCATTAAACTCACATAGGTAGGGAAGGTGTTTTGTAGGGTTCTTAGAGCAACAAGTAAAATCATAAATTTCACAAAGATTCCAAGCATAACACAGCAAACTGTTTATTTGATTCCATAAGAGTCTCCCTTTTTAGACAAACAAGGATTTGACAAAATGAGCATGCTCATCTAAAGATTTTCCTCAACTAAACTAGTTGGGGTTTCAGCTGAGCACATATAGATCAAGATGATCCAAGCGTAAAGTGTAAGTGGATCCATATCAATAGATTTTAGCAAGCAAAGATGCAAGCAAATAGAAGGCACATGGAAACACAAACAAAAAGACATATGAAAAGAAGGCGAATAAAAAGGAAAAACTTTTCGAAAATCATTTAGAAGTGGAGGAGAGGAAAACGAGAGGCAAATGGCTAATATTGTAATGCAAGAGATGAGGGTTTATGATGGGTACTTGGTATGTCTTGACTTGGCGTGATCTCGCCGACAACGGCGCCGAAATTCTTCCCGCTATTCTTGAGCTTATGCTTGTTTTTTCCCTTGAAGAGGAAAGGGTGATGCAGCAAAGTAGAGATAAGTATTTCCATCAGTTAGAGAACCAAGGTATCAATCCGGTAGGAGACAACGACAAATAACCAATACCTGCACAAACAATCAAACAACTTGCATCCAACGCTATAAAGGGGTTGTCAATGCCTTCATGGTTACTTGCAAAAGTGAGATCTAATAGAGATAGATGAAACTAAACAAAAGATAAAGTAAATATTTTGGTATTGTAGGTTTATAGATCTGAAAACAAAAGGTTGCAAAATAGTAGATCGGAAACTTATATGATAGAAAATAGTAGATCGGAAACTTATATGATGGAAAATAGACCGGGGCCATAGGTTTCACTAGAGGCTTCTCTTGATAGCAAATAATACGTGGGTGAACAAATTACTGTCGAGCAATTGATAGAAAAGTGCAAAGTTATGACGATATCTAAGGCAATGATTATGAAATATAGGCATCACGTCCGTGTCAAGTAGACCGAAACAATTCTGCATCTACTACTATTACTCCACACATCGACCACTCATGCTCGCATCTACAGTAGATAAGTTCATGAAGAACAGAGTAATGCATTAAGTAAGATGACATGATGTAGAGGAATTAACTCAAGCAATATGATGAAAACCCCATCTTTTATCCTCAATGGCAACAGTACAAGACGTGCCTTGCTGCCCCTACTGTTACTGGGAAAGGACATCGCAAGATTGAACCCAAAGCTAAGCACTTCTCCAATTGCAAGAAAAACCAATCTAGTTGGCCAAACTAAACCGATAGTTCAAAGAGAATTACAAAGATACAAAATCATGCATATAAGAATTGAGAGAAGATTCAAATAATATTCATAGATAAGCTGATCATAAATCCACAATTCATCGGATCTCGACAAACACACCGCAAAGAAGATTACATAGGATAGATCTCCAAGAACATCGAGGAGAACATGGTATTAAGATTCAAAGAGAGATAAGAAGCCATGTAGCTACTAGCTATGGTCCCGTAGTCTGAGGTAAACTACTCACGCTTCATCGGAAGGGCAATAGAGTTGATGCAGAAGCCTCCGTGATCGAATCCCTCCCAGCAGGATGTCGAAAAGTCCCCAGATGGGATCTCACGCATGTAAGGTTGCTGCGATGGAGAAGTGTTTTCATGGATGCCTCTAGTGGTTTGGGGATATATGTGAATATATAGGCAAAAGAATTAGGTCAGGGGAGTCACGAGTGGCCCACAAGGCAGGGGGCATGATGACCCACAAGTATAGGGGATCTATCGTAGTCCTTTTGATAAGTAAGAGTGTCGAACCCAACGAGGAGTAGAAGGAAATGAGAAGCGGTTTTCAGTAAGGTATTCTCTGCAAGCACTGAAATTATAGGTAACAGATAGTTTTGTGATAAGGTAATTTATAACGAGCAACAAGTAACAAAAGTAAATAAAGTGCAGCAAGATGGCCCAATCCTTTTTGTAGCAAAGGACAAGCCTGGACAAACTCTTATATAGAGAAAAGCGCCCGAGGACACACGGAATTATCGCAAGCTAGTTTTCATCACGCTCATATGATTCGCTTTGGTACTTTAATAATTTGATATGTGGGTGGACGGTGTTTGGGTGCTGTCCTTACTTGGACATGCATCCCACTTATGATTAACTCCTATTGCAAGCATCCGCAACTACAAAAGAAGTATTAAGGTAAACCTAACCATAGCATGAAACATATGGATCCAAGTCAGCCCCTTACGAAGCAACGCATAAACTAGGGTTTAAGCTTCTGTCACTCTAGCAACCCATAATCTACTTATTACTTCCCAATGCCTTACTCTAGGCCCAAACAATGGTGAAGTGTCATGTAGTCGACGTTCACATAACACCACTAGAGGAGAGACAACATACATCTCATCAAAATATCGAACGAATACCAAATTCACATGACTACTAATAGCAGGACTTCTCCCATGTCCTCGTGAACAAACGTAACTACTCACAAAGCATATTCATGTTCATAATCGAGGGTATTAATATACATAAAGGATCTGAACATATGATCTTCCACCAAATAAACCAACTAGCATCAACTACAAGGAGTAATCAATACTACTAGCAACCTACAGGTACCAATCTCAGACTTAAAGATGAGAATTGGATACAAGAGATGAACTAGGGTTTGAGAGGAGATGGTGCTGGTGAAGATGTTGATGGAGATTGACCCCCTCCCGATGAGAGGAGCGTTGGTGATGACGATGGCGATGATTTCCCCCTCCCGGAGGGAAGTGTCCCCAGCAGAATAGCTCCGCCAGAGCCCTAGATTGGTTCCGCCTCATGGCGGCGGAGTCTCGTCCCGAAAGCTTGCTTATAATTTTTTCTCGAACGAAAGACTTCATATAGCAGAAGATGGGCATCGGAGGGCCACCAGGGGGCCCACGAGTGGCGCGCCAGGGGTAGGGCGCGCCTCACCCTCGTGGCCATGGTGTGGGCCCCTCCGTATTTTCTTCGCCAAGATTTTTTATTATTTCCAAAAATAACTTCCGTGGAGTTTCAGGACTTTTGCAGCAGAATAGGTCTCTAATATTTGCTCCTTTTCCAGCCTGTAATTCCAGCTACCGCATTCTCCTCTTCATGTAAACCTTGTAAAATAAGAGATAACAGCATAAGTATTATGTACATAATGTGTAATAACAGCCCATAATGCAATAAATATCGATATAAAAGCATGATGCAAAATGGACGTATCAACTCCCCCAAGCTTAGACCTTGCTTGTCCTCAAGCGAAAGCCGATAACGATAAATATGTCCACATGTTTAGAGATAGAGGTGTCGATAAAATAAAATACGGACATGAGGGCATCCCGATCATTCTTGTAACAACACACACACACACACACGTACACACACACACACATATATATATATATATATATATATATATATATATATATATATAGTCATATGATTTCTTATGCTCAAGTAATAATCTATTCACAATGTAAAGTATGAATCAGAAACTTTTTTGAGAACCAACAAACTATAACCTCAGTCATCGAAGCAATTGCAATTTATCATAACATCAGAAAGAGTCTATGTAAGAGCTTTTCAGCAAGTCCACATACTCAACTATCATTTAGTCTTTCACAATGGCTAACACTCACGCAATACTTGTGGTTACAGAGTTTTAATCGAACACAGAGAAAGATAGGGGCTTATAGTTTTGTTGGGGAACGTAGTAATTTCAAAAAAATTCCTACGCACACGCAAGATCATGGTGATGGCATAGCAACAAGAGGGGAGAGTATTGTCCACGCACTGTGAGACCGTAAGCGGAAGCGTTATGACAACGCTGTTGATGTAGTCGACGTCTTCACGATCCGACTGATCCAAGTACCGAACGACGGCACCTCCGAGTTCAGACAAGTTCAGCTCGATGACGATCCCCGCCCGATCCAGCAAAGCGCGGGATGAGTTCCACAAGACGACAGCGCAGGACGATGATGATGCTCTCGTGCAGGTGGCTTCGCCTAAACTCCGCGACGATATGACCGAGGTGGAATATGGTGGAGGGGGCACCGCACACGCTAAGGAACAATCAGAGATCAACTTGTGTGTCCCGGGGTGCTCCCCTGCCTCGTGATATAAAGGAGGGAGGGGAGAGCGGCCGCCCCTCAAGGGGTGCGCCTGAGGAGTCCTACTCCCACTGGAGTAGGACTCCCTCTTGCCTTGTTGGAGAAGGAAAGGGGAGGGGAAAGAGGAAGGAGCGCCCCCTCTCATTGTCCTATTCGGACTAGGGGAGGGCCACGTGGCCTGCCCGCCGCCCTCCTCTTCTCCCTCAGGCCCACTAAGGCCCATTATTCCCCGGAGGGTTCCGTAACCCCTGTGTTCCCAGAAAATCCCGATTTCACCCGGAACCATTCCGATATCCAAATATAGGCTTCCAATATATCAATCTTTATGTCTCGACCATTTCGAGACTCGTCATGTCCGTGATCATATCCGGACTCAACAAACTTCGTACATCAAAACTTATAAACTCATAATAAAACTGCCATCGTAATATTGCGTGCAAGGACCCCACGGGTTCGAGAACTATGCGACATGACCTAGAACTATTCTCGGTCAATAACCAATAGCGGAACCTGGATGCCCATATTGTTTCCACATATTATACGAAGATCTTTATCGGTCAAACCGCATAACGACATATGTTGTTCCCTTTGTCATCGGTATGTTACTTGCCCGAGATTCGATCGTCGGTATCCAATACCTAGTTTAATCTCGCTACGGCAAGTCTCTTTAATCGCTCCGTAATACATCATCTCGCAACTAACTTATTAGTTGCAATGCTTGCAAGGCTTATGTGATGTGTATTACCGAGAGGGCTCAGAGATACCTCTCCGACAATCGGAGTGACAAAACCTAATCTCGAATACGCCAACCCAACATGTACCTTTGGAGACACCTGTAGTACTCCTTTATAATCACCCAGCATGCCAGACGCTTGGTAGCACCTAAAGTGTTCCTCCGTAAACGGAGTTGCATAATCTCATAGTTACGGAACATGTATAAGTCATGAAGAAAGCAATAGCAATATACTAAACGATCAAGTGCTAGGCTAACGGAATGGGTCATGTCAATCACATCATTCTCCTAATGATGTGATCCCATTAATCAAATAACAACACATGTCTATGGTTAGGAAACATAACCATCTTTGATTAATGAGCTAGTCAAGTAGAGGCATACTAGTGACTATATGTTTGTCTATGTATTCACACATGTATTATGTTTCCGGTTAATACAATTCTAGCATGAATAATAAAATTTATCATGATATGAGGAAATAAATAATAAATTTATTATTGCCTCTAGGGCATATTTCCTTCAGCCTCCCACTTGCACTAGAGTCAATAATCTAGATTACACAAGAATGATTCTAACACCCATGGAGTCTTGGTGCTGATCATGTTTTGCTCATGGAAGAGGCTTAGTCAACGGTCTGCAACATTCAGATCCGTATGTATCTTGCAAATCTCTATGTCTCCCACCGGACTTGGTCCCGGATGGAATTGAAGCGCCTCTTGATATGCTTGGTCCTCTTGTGAAATCTGGTTTCTTTTCCAAGGCAATTGCACCAAGATTGTCACGTAAGATCTTCATTGGTCCTCGATGCACTAGGTATGACACCTAGATCGAAATGAACTCTTTCATCCGCATTCCTTCATTTGCTGCTCCGGCAGCTATGTACTCCGCTTCACATGTAGATCCCGCCACGACGCTTTGTTTAGAACTGCACCAACCGACAGCTCCACCGCTTAATAAAAACACGATCCGGTTTGCGATTTAGAATCGTCTGGATCAGTGTCAAAGCTTGCATCGACGTAACCATTTACGACTAGCTCTTTGTCACCTCCATATATGAGAAACATATCCTTAGTCCTTTTCGTGTATTTCAGAAGTTCTTGACCGCTGTCCAGGATCCATTCCTGGATTACTTTGGTACCTTCCTGCCAAGCTTATTGCTAAGCATACGCCGTGTCTGGTACACAACATTGCATACATGATAGAGCCTATGGCTGAAGCATAGGGAACATCTTTCATTTTCTCTCTATCTTCTCATTGTGGGTCGGGCATTGAGTCTGACTCAATTTCACACCTTGTAACACGTAAAAATCCTTTCTTTGCTCGATCCATTTTGAACTTTTTCAAAACTTTATCAAGGTATGTGCTTTGTGAAAGTCCATTAAGCGCCTTGATCTATCTCTATAGATCTTGATGCCCAATATGTAAGCAGCTTCACCGAGGTCTTTCATTGAAAAACTTTTATTCAAGTATCCTTTATGCTATCCAGAAATTCTATATCATTTCCAATTAATAATATGTCGTCCACATATAATATCGAAATGCTACAGAGCTCCCACTCACTTTCTTGTAAATACAAAGCTTCTCCAAAAGTCAGATAAAACCATATGCTTTGATCACACTATCAAAGCGCTTATTCCAACTCCGAGAGGCTTGCACCAGACCATAAATTGATCGCTGAGCTTGCACACTTTGTTAGCACCTTTGGATCAACAAAACCTTCGTTGCATCATATACAACTCTTCTTCTAGAAATCCATTCAAGAATGCAGTTTTGACATCCATTTGCCAAATTTCATAATCATAAAATGCAGCAATTGCTAACATGATTCGGACAGACTTAAGCATCGCCACGGGTGAGAAAGTCTCATCATAGTCAACCCTTGAACTTGTCGAAAACCTTTCGCAACAAGTCGAGCTTTATAGACAGCTACATTACCATGAGCGCCGCCTTCTTCTTAAAGATCCATTTATTCTCAATGGCTTGCCGATCATCGGGCAAGTCAACCAAAGTCCATACTTTGTTCTCATACATGGTTCCCATCTCAGATTTCATGGCTTCCAGCCATTTTATGAATTTGGGGCTCACCATCGCTTCTTCATAGTTTGTAGGTTCACCATGGTCAAGTAACATGACTTCCGAATAGGATTACCGCATCACTGTGCGGATCTTACTCTAGTTGACCCACGTAGTTCAAGAGAAACTTGATCCAAGTTTCATGATCATCATCATTAACTTCCTCACTACTTGGTGTAGGTGTCACAGAACCGATTTCGTGATGAACCATTTTCCAATAAGGAGCTGGTACTGTATTCCTCATCAAGTTCTACTTTTCTCCCACTCACTTCTTTCGAGAGAAACTCCTTCTCTAGAAAGGATCCATTCTTAGCAACGAATGTCTTGCCTTCGGATCTGTGATAGAAGGTGTACCCAACTGTCTCCTTTGGGTATCCTATGAAGACACATTTTTCCGATTTGGGTTCAAGCTTATCAGGTTGAAGTTTTTCACATAAGCATCGCAGCCCCAAACTTTCAAAAACGACAACTTTGGTTTCTTGCCAAACCATAGTTCATAAGGAGTCGCTCTCAACGGATTTTGATGGTGCCCTATTTAACGTGAATGCGGCCGCCTCTAAAGCATAACCCCAAAACGATAGCGGTAAATCGGTAAGAGACATCATAGACCGCACCATATCTAGTAAAGTATGATTACGATGTTCGACACACCATTACGCGTGGTGTTCTGTGGCGTTAGTTGCTAAACTATTCCGCATTGTTTCAAATGTAGACCAAACTCAGAATCAAATATTCTCCTCCACGATCGATCGTAGAAATTTTATTTTCTTGTTACGATGATTTTCAACTTCACTCGAAATTCTTTAAACTTTTCAAATGTTTCAGATTTATGCTTCATTAAGAAGATATACCCATATCTCGCTTAAATCATCTCTGTGAAGGTGAGAAAATAACGATATCCGCCACGAGCTTCAACATTCATCGACCACATACATCTCGTATGTATGATTTCCAACAAATCCGCTGTTCTCTCCATAGAACCGGAGAACGGTGTTTTAGTCATCTTGCCTATGAGGCATGGTTCAAGTACCAAGTGATTCATAATCAAGTGGTTCCAAAAGTCCATCAAGATGGAGTTTCTTCATGCGCTTTACACCGATATGACCTAAACGGCAAGTACACAAATAAGTTGCACTATCATTATTAACTCTGCATCTTTTGGCTTCGACATTATAAATATGTATCACTACTACCGAGATTTAATAAAATAGACCACTCTTCAAGGGTGCATGACCATAAAAGATATTACTCATATAAATAGAACAACCATTATTCTCTGATTTAAATGAATAACCGCCTCGCATCAAACAAGATCCAGATATAATGTTCATGCTCAACGCTGGCACCAAATAACAATTATTTAGG
>JAHIAM010004219.1:0-64639 GCA_021605205.1 Aegilops longissima | reverse complement strand
TCCAAGGCGTCCAAGTTGTCCCGACGATCTAGCTCGGCTTCTCTTTCTTCGTACATGCGCACGCGAGGTGAGTCATGAATTATGTCGCAGGGCAAAACTGCCTCTGCGCCGTATACCATAAAAAATGGTGTGAATCCGGTAGTGCGATTCGGCGTGGTCCGCAGCCCCAGTCTGGTCGAGCTCCTCGACCCGGTCGTGTTAGATTCCTTGAGGACCGCACTAGTCTGGGTTTAATGCCGCTCATGATTAGACCGTTTGCTTGCTCGACTTGACCATTAGTTTGGGGGTGATAGACGAGCGTAGTCGAGCTTGATGCCCATGTTTTTGCACGAGTTTAACCTCGTCGGCCATGAAGTTCATGCCGTTATCGGTGATGATGCTATGGGGGCGCCATAGCGGTGTACTACCCGATATGAAGTCTATCACGGTCCGGATTGGCCGTCTTCTGAGCTTGGCCTCTATCCATTTGGTGAATTTATCCACCATGACCAATAGGTATTTTTGCTTGTGGGTTCCTCCTTTAAGGGGTCCAACCATGTCAAGCCCCAGACCGCAAAGGGCGGTGATGGGTATAGTTTTGAGGCGGTGGGTGGCATGTGGCTTTGATTAGCAAAGAGCTGGCAGCGGACGCATCGTTGGACTAAGTCCCGAGCATCTGCCCGGCCGTCGGCCAATAAAATCCTGTACGGAAGCCTTGCCTACAAGGGCCCGGGCTGCGGCATGGTGCCCACCGAGTCCGGCATGAATTTCAGCCAGGAGATTCCGCCCTTCCTCTTTAGAGATACACCTTTGAAGGACTCCGGTTGTGCTTTTCTTATAAAGCTCTCCCTCATGGACCTTATAGGCTTTAGACTGCCGCACTATGCAGCAGGCCTCGTTTTGGTCCTCGGGAAGTTCCTGCCTAGTTAGGTAAGCTAGGAATGGTTCTGTCCACGGGGCAATGACTGCCATTATTGCGTGGGCTGACGGTGTTATTTCGTTGGCGGGACCACCAACTATGTCTGAATGTTCGGTGTGGGGCAGTGTAGTTGGGTCCGGGTTGTTATTTTCGGACTCTCCTTGCCATAGTATGGATGGCTTGAAAAGCCTCTCTAGGAAGATGTTGGGGGGACGGCATCGTGCTTTGCGCTGATGCGTGCCAACACGTCTGCTGCCTGGTTGCGGGCTATATGGTGAAATTCGAGCCCCTCAAACCGAGCTGACATTTTTAGGATGGCATTGCGATAAGCTGCCATTTTCGGATCCTTGGCATCAAAGTCCCCATTTATTTGGGATATCGCAAGGTTCGAATCCCCGCGCACCTCTAGGCGTTGAATGCCCATGGAGACTGCCAACCGGAGACCGTGTAGAAGGGCCTCGTGTTCGCTGCGTTGTTGGAGTCCGTGTACATTATTTGAAATGCGTATTGGATCAGTATCTCCGGTTGGGGCGTCGAGCGACGCCAAATTTCCGTGCCAACCAACATTTTGGAGCCGTCGAAGTGCATGATCCGGTTGGAATATCGCCCGTACTCTTTAGGGAGTTCGACTTGATCCATTCGGCGATGAAGTCAGCCAAAACTTGTGACTTAATGGCTCGCCGTGGCTTGTAGGTTATGTCGAGCAGGAGGAGCCCAATGGCCCATTTAGCAATCCGGCCCGTTATTAGCCATGATTGTTTATAATGTCATTAAGAGGTACTTGAGGCTACTGTTATCGAACACTCTTGGAAGTAGTGTCGCAGCTTTCGGGATGCCATGAACACTGCGTATGCTATCTTTTGATAATGCGGGTACCGTGACTTTCATGGAGTTAGGATAGTGGACACGTAGTAAACTGGTTTTTGGAGAGGGAACTTGTATCCGTCCGTTTATCGTTCGACAACGAGCACCGCGCTTACAACTTGATGGGTTGCTGCGATGTATAATAGCATTGGTTACGCCTATGTTGGTAGCGGCCAGACCGGTTGTTGCCAATATGGCCTTGATTTCTTGAGTCCGGCGTGGCAGCATCAAATCCACTCGAAGTGTTGGTCTTGCGGAGGAGGCGATAAAGGGTAATGCCTTTTCTCCTAAGCGGGAGATAAAGCGGCTTAGAGCATACGCATCGATCAATTTTGTATTTGTTTGAGGTCTTTGGGGATATCCAATTGTGATAGAGCTCGGATATTGGCTGGGTTTGCTTCAATTCCTCTACGGATACAATGAAGCCCAAGAGCTTTCGGTGATGCGCCACGCATTTTCGGGTTGAGCTTGATGTCATATGTTGGAGATTATCGAATGTGAGCCTCAAGTAAATCGACTAGGGTTTCGACATGCTTGGATTTGACGACCTCATCGTCTCGTATGCCTCCTTTGTTTTGCCAATCTGGTTTGCGGACATGTACGAATCATGCGCTGATATGTTGCGCTGGCGTTTTTGAGCCCAAAGGGCATTGTGTTGAAGCGAATGGGCGTATTGAGTGATGAATGTCGTTGCGGCTTGGTGCGGCTCTGCCATCTTAATTTGGTGGTAGCCGGAGTATCGTCGAGAAACACAATGAATCGTGTCCTGCGGTAGTGTCGATAATTTGATCGATGCGGGGGAGGGGGAAGGGATCCTTTGGGCAAGCCTTGTTAAGGTCCTTAAAATCGACACATAGGCGCCAGGATTTGTCCTTATTTGGTACCATTACCAGGTTTGCTAGCCAGTCTGGATGTTTAATATCTCTGATGAATCCGGCCTCTAATAGTTTAGCTAGCTCCTCTCCCATGGCCTGTCTCTTGGGTTCGGAGAAACGTCGAAGAGCTTGTTTGACTGGCTTGAATCCTTTTAGGATATTTAGGCCGTGCTCTGCCAGCCGGCGTGGGATTCCTGGCATGTCTGAAGTGTGCCAGGCAAAAATGTCCCAATTTTCACGTAGGAATTCTCGTAGTGCGGCGTCCACATCAGGGTCCAATTGTGCCCCGATGGAGGCCGTTTTTGTAGGATCCGTTGGATGGACTTGGAATTTGACTATTTAAATGCGCGGTTTAAAAGAGGTGGACTTGGATCTCTTATCGAGTATCACATCATCCTGTTCACCATGGATCGCAGGCGCGATGAGTTCCTCTGCCGCTAGGGCTTGGATAGTGCCTCAAGGGCAAGTCGGGCTGTTTTATTTTCGGCGCGGGCGCTATGTCCGGTCACTAGCGAGTGATAATTCCGTTGGGTCCGGGCATTTTGAGCTTCATGTACCCGTAATGGGGTATAGCTTGAAAAATTGTGAATGCCTCTCGCCCTAATAGGCGTGGTATCCGCTGCTGAGCAGGGCCACTTGGAATGTGACCTCCTCGGACCTAAATTGTCCGCGCGTCGAACACCACATCTAATGTGATCTTTCTGTCTGCATGCTTCCGACCGGGATTATTCCTCTAAAGGTTGTGCTACTTAGCTCAATGCGGCTCCAGTCTATTTCCATTTTGAAGGGTTTCCTTATAGATGAGGTTTAATCATTGCCGCCGTCCATGAGTACCTTGGTAAGGCGAATCGTCCACTATTGGATGAGGACCAATGCGGCCGGTGCTCGGGCTATTCGGATTTAGGTTAACATCCTTTGGCGTTAAAGGTAATAGCCGTGTCACTCCATGGATTTATTGTTGCTATCTGGTAGACTTCGGCAAGGCTGCGGAGTGTTCGTTTCCGCATATTATTTGATGCAAAAGTCTCGAAGACTGTTAATACCGTACTGGTATTGCTGGGCTGGTGCTCTGGAGCTAACAGCTCTTCGCCACTTTTGGCCACCTGCCGTAGTATCCAACATGCTCTAAGGCGATGAGTTGGAGTGGCACCCTCTGTGCTATGAATTTTGCAGGGTCCATTGAGCCATCCCTCCAGTACGGTTCCATGCCCTTTGGGGGGTTTTTGCTTTTTGGTATGTAACCCAAGTGCCTGGTGATAATGCACCCTTTTATCCGTATTCGGGGCCGGATTATCCCAAAATTTGATTTCGGTTTTCCAGGCGCTCTCCATCGCACGGTACTTTTGTACTATGGACGCCAAGTCAGCGAAGCGTGTAATTTCACGACGACTTATGGCGTTTAGGATTCCCTTGTCCGTGCAATTTGCAGAAGAATGAAATTGCGTCCTCCTCGCGGCAATCCTTTATCCTGTCCATAACCGGGAGGAATCGGCCATAATGATGTCTTTGTTTCACGGGCTCTTGCGGTTTGGGATAGATCGCTTATGTTTGGGTGGGTGGGTGGAATTAAATTCCGAACCCCATCCGATCTAAGATTCAGGGGCCAAGAAGTTTCCGAACTTGGAAGCTTGGTTTCTTGGAGGTTGTCCAATGAATCTAGCCCGCTGCGTGACTTTAAGTTCAGGGATTGAGGGGTGTCCTCCCCTCCGCGGGAATCCGGCATGGAGGGGTCAGGAATCCGGACATAGCTGGTCCTTAAGGTAGGAGAAGAGTCGCCGTATTGTTCCTCTACCACAGCAACGTGGTGGGTAACCTGGGGAGAGTTGATCTCTCTCAGATCGGTTTAGGCCCAATCTGATCATAATCTGTAGCGACTCCTAGGGCGGCGATGCGATCCAAGAGCTCGTTCAAGGAAGAGAGCTCCATCATATCTAACTGCTCGGCGAGTTCCGAGTTAACGTGAAGATTGCTTTCGATGACCCGAGAAGTCATCGTCTGCGCGGCGGCCGAACAGGCGGTCATAAGAAAACCGGCTAGCCGGAGAGTTTGGCCGATGGCCAAAGATCCTTTAGCAATGGTGCCATCTTTAAAGAAGGGATGAGGCATCCTTCCTGACGGCGACGGCACAGAGGAATTCTCAATGAAGGCACCAATGTCGGTGTCAAAACCGGCGGATCTCGGGTAGGGGGTCCCGAACTGTGCGTCTAGGCGGATGGTAACAGGAGACAAGGGACGATGTTTTACCTGAGTTGGGCCCTCTCGATGGAGGTAAAATCCAACACCTGCTTGATTAATATTGATGATATGGGTAGTACAAGAGTGGATCTACCACGAGATCAAAGAGGCTAAACCCTAGAAGCTAGCCTATGGTATGATTGTTGTCCATCCTACGGACTAAAACCCTCCGGTTTATATAGACACCAGATAGGGTTAGGGTTACACAGAGTCGGTTATAATGGTAGGAGATCTACATATCCGTATCGCCAAGCTTGCCTTCCACGCCAAGGAAAGTCCCTTCCGGACACGGGACGAAGTCTTCAATCTTGTATCTTCATAGTCCAGGAGTCCGGCCAATGGTGATAGTTCGGCTATCCGGACACCACCTAATCCAGGACTCCCTCAGTCGTGGTCATGGAGGGTGATTTATTCTTTCACCATTCCCGATACGGCTCTGTCGTTCAACACATCAAGTGTGAACCTCGAGGGTGGTCCCTCTCACGTTCACCTTGATGATTACATTGAGTGGAATCCACCGGGGGTGATTCATCGGGTTTTCCCCTTGATGTTTGGACACACGGTTACCTTGACTTTCTTGAGACCTTTGGGAAAGTCGGGCGGGCCCGAGAGCACCATAAGATGGTTCTGAGGCACGGCGGGAAGTCGAGCAACCGTCCAGTGGGCTGGGCTTGCCCTTGCCGTATTTCCTCGAGGCAGGCGACGGGGTCACATTATCGTGAGTCTCGCTTTCGTCTCCATGAGCCCCAATACACTAACAGGTTTGGGTATTTGTTCGAGTTGGCCTCTGGCCTTTACGCACTAACCACCACGCTGGAATAGTTATGGGCCTCGGCGTGCGATATTAGCCGTAGCTTTGTCGGATGTCTAGTTCAGCATTGTGGCGGGCGGATCGTGCCATCCACTTCACGGGTGGTGCTGGTATCCTTGCGCTGTGACCGGAGTGCAGCAGGCGATGGGCCCAGACCGGAGTGCTTAGGATGTAGACGGGCGGGGACCTCTTTGCTGAGCCTAGGTAGGGCTACGACGTGTTGATCTTCCGAGGCCGGGCATTTCCCAAGAAAAGTGTGTCCGACTAGAGTGATCGAGCGTGTTGGAATAGGTGGTGCACCCATACAGGGAAGATCTTTATCGAATACCGTGTCCACGGTAATGGATATTCAGACTTATATCTTGATCTAATATAACTAGAAATGGATACTTAAGTTATGTGGCCCCGGGATTGTTTTCTCGCAGGGAGTCGAGGAAGGATCTCTGGGCATTATTGCTACAACATGCTTGATAATTAAACTGCTATTATTTACTCTTCTACATGATGCAAGATGCTTGGAGCTGCTTGAAGATGCTAGTCTTTGATAGGCTAGGCCTTCCCCCCCCCTATTCTGGCATTCTGCAGTTCAGTCCACAGATACAGCCTTCCCTTTTGATACCAATGCATACTTAGTAAAGATCTGATGCTTGCGAGTACTTTGGATAAGTACTCACAGTTGCTTTGCTTCCCCTTTTCCCCCTTCTTTATTCTTTCTGGTTGTTGCTACCAGATGGTGGATCCCTGGAGCCAGATGCCACTGCCGATGGAAACTACTACATGGAGACCGTCGACGACCAGGAGTAGTTAGGAGGTCCCAGGCAGGAGGCCTTGCCTCTTCGATCGTTGTTGCTTTTCTGTTTGCCTTCTCAAGGCATCCTTGTTAACTTATGTCTGTCCTCGGACATTGTTGCTTCCGCTGACTCTTGTGTTTCGAGCTTGTATTCGAGCCCTCGTGGCCCCTGGCTTGTAATATGAAGATTGTATTATTTGATTTTGTGTCTAGAGTTGTGTTGTTATATCTTCCCGTGAGTGCCTCATCTTGATCGTACACATTTGCGTGTATGATTAGTGTACGGTCGAATCGGAGGTGTCACAAGTTGGTATCAGAGCCGACTGCCTGTAGGATCCCCCTTTCCAATTCCTTGGCCGAAGTTGAGTCTAGTCTTTGAAAAACTATTTTACTAACATGGCTGTGTGGCTTACGGGCCCACGTCGCCATTGGGTGGTATTAGGATCTTTTATTCCTCGTCTATACTCTGGGAATCTGATCTCTCTTATATTCGGGTTAAATGATTTTGCTAACTCTAGGTTCTCGTAAATACTTTCTACCGGAGAGCCCCTCACTCAAGTTGATTGCTTGGTGCACTAGAAGATTCTAAAGATACTATCCGATGCTTTCCCGAGACCCTTGTGCCCTTCGTCGTTGCAATTCGTACCACCGATAAATCCTTAGGCGTAACTACCTACGTTGTCGTTCATACCTTCATCCCTAGTTGCTCTTGTTATTACATGATGTCCTAAATCACTCTCCGTATTCCCGAGAATTCGTTGAGCCTATTGCCTTGCGGTTCTTTGCCACATGAATACCCCTACGGATAATTGCTCACGCTTGCAAAGTATCCGTTCGTCCACAGTTGTTCACTGTATCACAAAATTCTTTGGAATATTATCCAATCTTACAAAAATCCTTAGAAACCTATTACTCTGGCTCCCCCTTGACTGCTTGCATTGTGGATGCTTTCCATATGTCTGGCAATATTCAGTAGTATCCTTTGTCATCTTTAATTTTGAGCATTTGATTCGATATGTTTGTGAATGATCACAGTCCAAAATCACTTTTAGAATTCTTCCGATCGACTCAGACGTCACCCCGGACATGAACTGGTGTTCGACAAATCAAACCTTGATCGATTGTCGATCTATGTCTATTCAACTTACTTGTCTATGATCAGAGCCTCTTCTTCTGATCCCCCGTTTTGGAGCTCATAATTCCCTTTGCCTTTGAACTTTGAGTTAGTCAGTTGTTTCTATAATCTGATATCCTTGTATTCTTTCTTCTTCTAGGTGAGTATCGATGCTCACATCAGATCCCTAGTGGACCACCAGATCTTTTGTTCGGTTTTATCCAACAACGTCCTTCATATTCACTAACCTTATGGGCCTTTCCTCGGATACATAATGCCTTGGTAAATTGTATCCCCCGCTCTTGTCAACCATACTCTGCTTTCGAGCTTGAGTTGATTACTCCTGAAGTTGTGGTGTATGTTCCTAAGATGCCCCGATGGGTGAAGCTATGCCTCCCATAATCTGTTTGAACCTGAAGATTACGCGGGTTATATCTACCAACGTTTCTTCGGATAAATTTTCAATTCTACAAATTCGTCAAAGGAGAGAAGTAAATGGAAGGTTATGCGTTGATGAAGTGGGAGTCGACCTTGAACCTTTGTGTTCATGCCCATGGATCCGATGTGGAACTTATCATGGAAGCTTCTTGTAATAGTAATAATCCCCTTGTGATAAGTTCATCTGGTATCTATATTGGTCCTTTGCAACCGTGGTTCCGAGCATGATTGATCTCCCTTGATTCCATTTCTAGGACAAGTTAAAGTACTTGTCTTATTCAGACCGTTTAACCTGTCCAACCTCTACTTTGATCTACCTTCGAGTATTACCCTTTGTTATCTCGAGAATATCACGGAACTACATAACGTCTTATGAGTTCTTCATCAACTGTTGTTTATCGCCGATTCAAAATTTTCCACGGGTTCTGAGTTATTAGACACTCGAGGAAACCGATAACTGAATCGAGTCTGCATTTTCCTTTCGTTTGTTTGTTTAACCTTTCTTGTAACCTAACATATCTGAGCAGTGATAATTCACTGCTTATGTAAACACCTTGGTGTACCAATCCGTCAGTAAGACCTTATTACTATTGTTGATGACATTCCGATAGCCACCGATGGACGAGAACTTTGCCTAGTGGTCCGCCTCGTTCAACGAGCAGGAAAATGGTTCTCTTCGTCCCTCGCCCTTGGTATCAACGTTGTTGCCAACATAATTGACATGCTATCCTCTGACCTGCCTTGCTATCATAACCGTGCAAATGTTAGCACCCTTCCTGCTTTTAATCCACATGGTGGGCCCATAACCCACAGTTCCACAGGATTGAAACCTGACTCTCCTTGTTTTCCAAGTTATCCCTCGTGATTGGCTTCGTATGTAATTCACGAGCCACCTTCTTGTGATCTGTTCCGATATCAGATGCAATACTTATTCTCGATGCTCTGAGCCCCTTTCACACTCTGTTTCAGACATCGAAACGGTCGTCTACCCGATTGAAGCTTCTTATTGCACCTCCTTACCTTGCTCTCGATGACTTTCTTGAATTTCAACTCGAGAGATGCCTCTATGCCATGTTCACTGAGATAGCCCCCAGGTGCCTATCTTGTGTTGAGCTCCGTCCTTCCCGAGTCTTTTCTTGTACTCCACCCCTTAAATCTCGGGACGAGATTTCTTGTAGAGGAGGAGAATTATGACGCCCCGATAATTAAGCTACTGTAATCATATGCTAATGATGCCACGTCACCGTGATTATTGTTGTTAAACTCGCGTTGATTCGAATCTGGTCCAAATTCAAAATTTTAAAATAAAGTAAAAAATAAAAGTTTTCATATGTCAAAACTAAAATGTTTGAGTTGTTGCAATTAATCGTTTGTTAATATTGGTGGTGGGCCAACTTTTTATAAAGTGGCTTAATGCCCTAAAATAAAAAGAAAACATGGGCACTAAAATGAAAAGGGAAGAGGCTAAAGCAAAAGTAAATTGGAAAAGAAGGAGAGGAAGAAAAGCCCCCCTGCACCCCCTGGGCCTCGGCCCACCCAACCGGCCCAGCCCCAGGCCAATAACCCCCCCTCCAGGGGCACCGAAACCCTAACCCCCTCCCACGATCCCCACTCCCCCCCCGATCTGGATTGGGAGCGCCGCCAGCGTTCGCAGCCCTGATCCCGTCGCCCCGTGCACGGACGCGCCCCGGCGCTGACCCCGTCTCCAGATCGCCTCGCGCCGCCCCTCCTGGCTTCCTCCTCGCGCCATCGTCGCCGCCCCGACCGCGTCGCCTCCCACCGTTCCCTCCCCGACCTGGATGCCTACCGCCCCCACGGCGCCCCGACCCCAACGTCCCCGACATCATCGCCGTCGGCACCGCCCCGGCTTCCCAGTTGCGCCGGACCTCATCGTCGTCGTCCCCACCTCTCCCTTGCGCTACTCCGACCCTCCCCCGAGCGCGCGTTTGCACCACTACAGGGCTGGTGAGCCCTCCTCCGTTCGACTCCCCTCCTGATGCCCCCATTGCGCTTGCGTGCTCTGGCCCACGTCCTCACGCTCACCATGACCGTCCCAACGTCTGCGCACGTCCACCGTGATCCGTCCGCGCACTAGGCGCGCCTGGCTCGCGCCCGTCACTAACTGGGCGTGGCCCCCCACGAGTGTGCTCGCGCCCCCGCCCCGCTGCAACCTCCTGCCGCCTCGACGCCGCCTCCTCGCTCGCCACGCGGCCCTCCCGCCTCGGGCACCCACAGCCCGCCCGCCAGCGCCGTGCTCGCCGACGACGTGCCTTGGCCGCGGCCATGCCTCAGGCGTGTGCGCACGAGCCCTCGCGGGTCCGTCCCGCCCCGCTGCCCATTACGCCCGCTCCGCAAGCCCCTGTGCCACTGACCAAGGGGCCCCGCACCCCCCTGTGTAATAAAAAACGTTTAAATAAATGTAGATATCTCAATAAATAGTTAGGTTAATTAATTAGTGAACTAATTAAGTTAATCAATTTGGTTTAATTAAACTAATTAACTTTAATTGCCCTAATTACATGTTTAGTTAATTAGTTCTATTTAATTAAAATGTGTCTATGACAATGGGCCCCGGTTGTTAGTTTGACCAGTCAACCCAGTCAATGTTGACTGTTGACCATGCTGACTCAGCACCCCCCTGGACCCCACTGTCAGCTGCATGTGCTTGTTGCGGGTACACTTCTGTGTACCCACATCATTTTAGCCTATTTAATGTTTTCGAATTAATTTAAATAAGAAAATTCAGAAAATGTTTTAATCTTTGAAAACCCATATAAAATAAACCGTAGCTCGGATGAAAATGTTTTCTACATCAAAGTTGCTCAGAACGACGAGACGAATCCGAATACGCCCTCCATTCGTCTGCCACACACTCCTAGCATAGCAAACATGCAACTTTCCCCCTCCATTTCATCTGTCCGAAAATGCAAACTTCGGGAAAACTTTCCCAGATGTTTCCCCCCTTCCACGGTATAGGGTAACGCCGCGTTAGAACACCTCTAACACCGGTTATTGTCTTGTTATGCATCTTTTTGCTATGTATTTACTGTTCCTTCCCCCTCTTCCCTCCGGTAAACCTCGTGACGGCTGCTGATGCCGCTGTGATCGACTACGTCGACGACGAACCCTTCTTCCCTTTCAGCGGAGCTTCCAGGCAAGCCCCCCCTTTGATCATCCCGATATCGCCCATTCCATTCTCTCATGCTTGCATTAGATTTTGGTACTGTATTTGATTGCTCCTATTCTGATGCATAGCCTGCTTTTGTACCTGCTATTGTTACCTACCTGTTTCTCCTAAACTGCTTAGTATAGGTTGGTTAGTGATCCATCAGTGGCCCCCACTTGTCCTTGTTGCTCCTGCTTCATCATCTGTAACGCCCCGGATTCGATGCGCCAGGTGTCTGCCAGTTATTCGTCGTCTTTGCCATGTCATGTGCTTGCGTGTCACTCTTTGCCATGTCATCTTTGGCATTTCATATCATGTCATCATGTGCATTTCATTTTGCATACGTGTTCGTCTCTTGCATCCGAGCATTTTCCCCGTTGTCCGTTTTCCAATCCGGCACTCCTATGCCTCCCGGCGCCCCCTTTTACCTCTTTTCATGTGCGGGTGTCAAACGTTCTCGTAATGCCGAGGTTTGTCAAGCGGCCTTGGTATAGCACCGTGACCGCTGTCAAGTTTCGGATCATTTGGAGGTCGTTTGGTACTCAAACAGTTAGCCGGTAACCGCAAAAGCCTCTTTGTTTGCAGCCCAACACCCCTTTCTAAACGGCCCAAAACCCAGCAAACTCCCCTCCATGCTCTCGGTCGTTCGATCACGATCGCGTGGCCGAAAACCTCTCCTCATTTGGACTCTCCTAGCTCCCTCTACCTATATAAACACCTCCCCGAAAATTCGCGGATGTTTTCTCTCCCGAAACCCTAAAATCTCCCCTCTCCGCCTCCGGACATGTCCGGCGCCCGCCGGACGTCCTGCATCGCCGCCCCGCGCCAATGGCAGCGCGCCACGTGGACGTCGCCGCCCACCCGCCCGCCCGCGAGGGCTCCACGGCCAACCCGCCCGGCAGCCCGCGCCTCGCCTCCGGCCAGCGTGCCCGCCGCCCGACCCAGCGCCTCTCCGGCGGCCGCCCTGCCGGCCCGGCCACCTCGGCCCGCCGCCGACCTCGGCTCCGCCGCCTCGGCCTTCTCCCTCCGTGGCGCCTCCGCCGCCTCGGCCATCGCCTCCCATGCCGACCTCGCCCGGGCGCCATCGCCGACCGCCGCCCGGCCAGGCCCTCGCCGGCGCCTTCCTCCATGAGGCAGCGCCGCCCCATCGCCCGCCCTGCCGAAACTCCCTCGAGCAGGCGCCGCTCCCCGCCGGCCTCGCCCGCCGCCGCCCGTCGGCCGGTCGCCGCCAGCCTCTCCTCCTCCTCCTCCCCCTCGCCGCCTCATCTCCTCCTCAACTCCGGCGGGAGCTCCGGCCATCCTCCGGCGAGATCCGCCCGGGTGGATGAGATCCACCGTTCAGCGAACCAAACGGCCCGTCCCTGCCTGGATCTCCTCGTCCCGCACGTCTCCGTCCGGGTTAAATTCCACTAAGTCCCAGATCTGCGGTAATTTCATGCATTTTTCATTGCATCGTATCTCGGTTATCGTAGCTCCGTTTTGCGCGTGTAATATATCAAAATGTTCGTCTCGAAGAGTAGATCATTTCATCTCATTGCATCATTTTCATTTGAGCTCATCTTGGTGCCCGAAATGCTGTTGCAAGAGTGCTATGTGATGTTAGTTTCTGATTTTATCAGAACTTGCACTTTGTCATTTTGCCATGATTGATGTGTGCATCCTATGGACTTGAGTCCTACATGTGTTTTGAAATATGCCATGTCTTCTTTCCAGTGGTGCTTGCTATGTATTTTTGTGATCTATGTGGTGACTAGCACAAGCATGCAAACTAGGTGTCTCGTTGTTGCTGTTTCTAGCCCTGTTTTGCTGTTATTTTGATGCCATGTTAACTTGATGCTACAGAGAGATCTATGCATATTTTGAGATACTTCAGTAAGGATGTTTTGTAAAACATGTATTTCTCTATCCATCCATGTCCTTGCTTGCAATTTTGGAGTAGTCTAGCTTGAGTCAATCGAGCTCTACTTTTGCTATCAAATGTTTCCTGGCAGATTGTATACATGTTATTCAATTTTGCCAAGCTTGTTGTGGTTGATCCATGTATGCTATGTTATTGTTCTTGCCATGTATGTCTTCTATGCCATGTCTTCTTGATGTATGTATGCTTAGTTTATCATTTAAGGCTCTGTAGTGAGTGCATTGAGCTTGTAAACATGCCTACTTGTTATCAGTTTTTGACATGTCATGTTGCTGAATCTGTTAACGAGACTTTCGATATTGACATGGGTGTTACTATATTTTCTGATCCTTTTTGGCTCATGGCCACTAAAGGACTTTTGTTCTATGCAATTAGTAGATTCATTCCATGCCTTTGTTTGCCATGATAAGTTCCTGTAACATGTTGTTTCATAGCTCTAAACATTGCAACCTGTTGTTATTTCTGCCAATGCCTGAAACTGTTATTAGTTGCAATCTTGCCATGTCATTTTGAGCATGTTCTAGTCATTTCTGGAGATAGCTCAGTGCTCATGTTTTGTAATGCTTTACCTGTAGATCATGCCCATGCCTTTTGTTTTCATGTTGAGGTCCTGTAGCATGTTGTTTTGATGCTTGCAATATGCCTAGTTGCTGTTTTGGACAGCTTGTCCTTTAAACTTGTATAGGGTGTATGTGTTGATCCGTTGCTCCGTTTTGAGTGTGCTTTATATGAAACTTGCTTGATTTTGCATGTAGTTTCATATTATCATGTTGGATCCTTGTTTTGAGAGTGTTTGCTTGATGTTTGTATGCATTTTGCATCAATGCCATGCTTATCTTGTTTTGCTCATATCTTTTAGACCGTAGCTCCGAATTAAATGAACTTTATATGTAACTTCACTAGAATTTCGTGTAGATCGTCGTGGTGCATCTTAACTTGCTGTTTAACAACTTGAACATAAAGTTATCCAGATCTGGACCAATTTCGAAATTTGCATATGAGGACTTACCGGAATTGTTATATGTTGTTCCCGGCCTCATTTAAACTTGCCTTGATGTGTTGCTCTTGTTTGCATCATCTCTTGCCATGAGTAGATTCATGCATCTTTGTCATGCATCATGCTTGTTGTGCATCATGTCTTGTTCATGTGTGGAGTGTTTACTATGTTGTGTGCTTCTTCTTGTTAGTTCCTGTTTCGTTGCGATTGTGAGGATTCGTTCGTCTACGTTTGGTTCGGCTTCATCCGTTCATCTTCTTCATGGATCCGTCCGTCTTCTTCATGGACTCCTTCTTCTTCCTTGCGGATTTCAGGCAAGATGACCGCTACCCTGGATCTCACTACTATCATTGCTATGCTAGTTGCCTCGTTCTTTCGCTATGCTGCGCTACCTATTACCTGTTTATCAAGCCATCCCATATTGCCATGTCAGCCTCTAATCTTTTGCACCCTTCCTATGCAAACCGTTGTTTGGCTATGTTACCGCTTTGCTCAGCCCCTCTTATAGCGTTGTTAGTTGCAGGTGAAGATGGAGTTTGTTCCTTGTTGGAACATGGAGATGTTGTTCCTTGTTGGAACATGTTTACTTGTTGGGATATCACAATATATCTTATTTAATTAATGCATCTATATACTTGGTAAAGGGTGGAAGGCTCGGCCTTATGCCTGTGTTTTGTTCCACTCTTGCCGCCTAGTTTTCGTCATATCGGTATTATGTTCCCGGATTTTGCGTCCCTAACGCGGTCGGGTGATTTATGGGACCCCTTGACAGTTCGCTTTGAATAAGACTTTTCCGCAAGGCCCAACATTGGTTTTACCATTTGCCTCACCACCACCTATATTTCCTTTGGGAGTAATTAACCCAAGGGTCATCTTTATTAGCCCCCGGACCAGTGCTTCTCTAAGTGCTGGCCGAACCGAAACGCTCATGGGCCACCTTGGGGCAACTTGAGGGTTGGTTTTACTCGTAGCTGTCTCATCCGGTGTTGCCACGAGAACGAGATATGTGCAGCTCCTATCGGGATTGTCGGCGCATCAGCGGTCTTGCTGGTCTTGTTTTATTGCTGTGAAATGTCTTGTAGCCGGATTCCGAGACTGATCGGGCTTCCGGGAGAAGGTCTATTCTTCGTTGATCGCGAGAGCTTATCATGGGCTAAGTTGGGACATCCCTGCAGGTTTGAACTTTCGAAAGCCGTGCCGCGGTTATGTGGCAGATGGGAATTTGTTAATGTCCGTTGTAGAAAACCCGAAGTTGATCTCAATTAAAATACACCAACCGTGTGCGTAATCGTGAGTGTCTCTTTTCGGGTTGATCGAGAGGAGAACACGGTTTCGGGTTATGTCGGCGTAAGAAGGAGTTCAGGATCACTTCTTGATCATTACTAGTTGACGACCGTTCCTTTGTTCCTCTTCTCGCTCTCATTTGCGTATGTTAGCCACCATATATGCTTAGCCGCTGCTGCAACCTCACCACTTTACCCCTTCCTTTCCCTTTAAGCTTTGCTAGTCTTGATACCCATGGTAATGGGATTGCTTGAGTCCTCGTGGCTCACAGATTACTACACCACCGATTGCGGTGCAGGTTTGCGATGATCATGGCGTGAGAGCGATGTTTGCTTGTGTTGGAGTTCTTCTTCTTCGCTTCTTCTTGATCGGGGATAGGTTCCAGGTCGGCAGCCTGGGCTAGCAGGGTGGATATTGTTTGAGCTTCTGTTTATGTTTCATCCGTAGTCGGATGTTGTTCTCTTGTATTTGAAGTTGATGTATTCTTGTGGCATTTGTGCCTTATGTATGTATCCCTATCTATTATGTAATGTTGATGTAATGATATCCACCTTGCAAAAGCGTTTCAATATGCGGGTCTATCCTTGGTGGGACCGTCGAGTTCCTTTTGGATAGGGTCGCATATTGGGCGTGACAAAGTTGGTATCAGAGCCTCGACCGACCCTAGGAGCCCCCTTGATTGATCGTGTAGTTTGGCCGATGTTGAGTCTAGAATAAACTATTTTCGGAGTCTAGTTATATCGGAGAGTAGGAATTCTTTTTACTCCTCTGCCCCTTCGTCGCTCTGGTCAGGAATCTTGACGTAGGTGTTTTGAATTACTCCTCTTCCCCTTCAAAATTTTTCTTTAGGATCACGCAGTTGGTTTTTCCGGTTGTTGTTCCTCAGCTCTTTTCATCCGGTGCATTTCTCGTCAAGTCGACTCGACCCTCTTCATCTTTGGGTTCAATCCTCAGTTCTTCTCCGACGTCGTTGTTTTCCTTGTCCGAAGTTGTCTTTGTTTTTTCCCACCCGCCCTCCCTGTTCTTCTTCTCGGAACCGGAGTCCGTAATCGAGTATCCATCCTACTCGTGCGAAGTCTTTGCTTTCTTTCCTCAATGATTTCAACCGGTGTTCCCTCTTCAAGATATTCGTCGGTTTCCCCTTTCAAGTTGCCTTTGTTTTTTCCCGCCCTCCCACCCTATCATTCCCGGAGTTCGAGTTTCTTTTGTCCATCAATTTCATTCGTATGGAGCCTCTTCAGTCTTCTATCAATTATTTCAACCGGTGAATTGTCGTCTCGTTCGTCATTTTTCATCTCTTTTTCTTTTCCGGTGGATTCAATACCAATTTTCGGTGTTGATGATATTCTTTCCCTCAGCTCAAATATTTCCCTTTGCTCGTTCCCCTCTCGCCAGTTTATCCTTCCGGAGTACTCAAGTCATCTCAGGAGATTCGTCTGTGTTCGAATTAATTCGAGGTTATCACCTCATTATAATATTTCAATTGTTCCGGTGCTTCATCTATCTGTTCAACAATCCTTTTCAACGGTGTTATCTCTTTTAGTGGGCCCTAACCCACAGGTCTTTTCCCAGGATCTTACCTGACTCTTCTAATTTCCCCGGAGGTATTCTCAATTCTTTTCGGAGTTTGACGTAAGTATGAATTTCATCAGTCAGATGACTTTTTCAAGATCGATTTCAAATCAATTCAGTGTTGGCTCAACCTCTCTGTTTTTCTTTCTTCCGGAGTATCTCATTAATTTTGGTGGTGTTTCTCGTCGTCAGTTGAAGATCGAAGTAGAGTTTCTTTTAAATCTTTTCCGTTCTCCCGGAGATTTGTGGTGCTAGCTCGATGTTATCCTATCTATTTGTTTCCAGTCATGCAAATTCTTTTCACCCATCCGGAGTATTTCAGGTGTTGCTTTCCCTCTCGATCATCCGGAGGCCATCTTTTCGGAAGATTTCTTCATTCTAAGTTTTCAGAGTCGTTCTCCAATTATTCTATATCCGTGCCCCGTCGTTCGTCTCAATATTCTTCCGGTGCTGCATTCAAGCATTCGTTAATCAGTTCGCGATCTCTTCGTTCTCTTGTCTCTGATTTTCCCTCAAGTATCATCGTGCTTTTCTAAGTCTTCCCGGCGATTCATTCTCGTTCGTCAATCATTCTTGATTTCTTACGGTGGTTCGCTCAAGATTCTTTTTCTTTGATTATCATAAATCCATTCCTTCTTTCAATCCTACCGGTGGTTCATGAAGACCTTCTCAAGTTTGCGTTATGTCACTTCTCATTTCTTTTTCAAGAAGAATAAGTAAGATGCGAAATCCATTGTTGGTCATCAATTTAATTTGATGAAGGATAAGCATACAATAAATCTTATTCTTATTCCATCCAAGCTGATTAATCCCTTCCTTCGGAGTTTGTTCGTAATGAATAAATTCTACTTCCAAGTCTTTTCATCTTTTCTTTTCCGGAGTTCAAATTTCCTCGATCATTTCGTCGGAACCTCCATCTAAATCATCGCAAGGCTCATCTTATTCTTTCATCCTTCATTTTATCTCGTCATACTTTTGTTACCGGAGTCTTCACGGTGGATCATCATGATTTAATTCATTTCTCAAGTGCTCATCAAGATTCTTTTGGAGGAATTCAAGTATCTTTTCTTCTCGCGTCTCGAAGTGCAAAGAATTCTTCATTTTCTTGGAAAGTGGAGTTTTGCATTCCTACGTTTTTCTCAGCTATTCAATCATTTCTGTTTGCGGCTGGTTATCACCTCATTAATTTTGAGATGTTTTTCCATAAGTCCACATCAAGCTTATTATTTCGTTGTTGATTTTCTCAACAACTCCATTCAATCTTTTCTTCTAAGGTTGCTTTCTATTTCATTCGCGGCACAAGTTGTCATTTTCTTTTCCGTTCTTTTCATTCAACCTTTTCAATTCCTTCCGGAGATTTTGTGTCATGTCTTCATCAAGTATCATTCCATCCTTTCAAGTTCAAGTTCTATTCCTCCATGTTTTAGTCGGAGTGCTGCCTAAATCGTTTCAGTCTTATTCGTTTCTTTTCTCATTCTAACCACTCCGGTTAGAACGAGTGGTGTCAGTGTCCATCTTGTTTCCGTGAGCTTTTGATTCTCGTCATTCTCGTCGTTCCTTTCTTCTTCTCGAGTGCTCTCGATTCTTTGCTTCTCCTCTTGAGTTTTTGTTACACCTCATCCTTTTTCCCTTCCGTCTCGGTCCTAAGATCTCGGGACGAGATCTCTTGTTAGTGGAGGAGTCTTTATGCCCCGGATTCGATCGCCCGTGTCCGCCAGATTATTCGTCGTCTTTGCCATGTCATGTGCTTGCGTGTCACTCTTTGCCATGTCATCTTTGGCATTTCATATCATGTCATCATGTGCATTTCATTTTGCATACGTGTTCGTCTCTTGCATCCGAGCATTTTCCCCGTTGTCCGTTTTCCAATCCGGCACTCCTATGCCTCCCGGCGCCCCCTTTTACCTCTTTTCATGTGCGGGTGTCAAACGTTCTCGTAATGCCCCGAGGTTTGTCAAGCGGCCTTGGTATAGCACCGGTAGACCGCCTGTCAAGTTTCGGATCATTTGGAGGTCGTTTGGTACTCCAACGGTTAACCGGGTAACCGCAAAAGCCTCTTTTGTTTGCAGCCCAACACCCCTTTCTAAATGACCCAAAACCCAGCAAACTCCCCTCCATGCTCTCGGTCGTTCGATCACGATCGCGTGGCAGCCGCGCTCCTCATTTGGACTCTCCTAGCTCCTCTACCTATATAAACACCTCCCCGAAAATTCACGGATGTTTTCTCTCCCAAACCCTAAAATCTCCTCTCCGCCTCGGACATGTCCGGCGCCCACGGACGTCTGCATCGCCGCCCAGCGCCAATGGCAGCGCGCCACGTGGCGTCGCCGCCCACCCACCCGCATGCCCCCAGGGCTCACGGCCCCCGCCCCGCCCGACCCCCTCCCGCCTCCCGGCCGCGTGCCCGCCGCCCGACCCGCGCCTCTCCGGCCGCCCTCGCCGGCCAGCGCCGGCGCCTCGCCCGGCCAGCCACCTCGCCCCGCCGCCGACCTCGGCTCGCCGCCTCGGCCCTTCTCCCTCCGTGCGCCTCCCGCCGCCCGACCGCCCGGGCACCATCGCCCGGCCGCCCGGCCGCCCTCCGCCGGCGCCTTCCTCTCCGTGGCGCGCCACTTCATCGCCTGCCCCGCTGAGCTCCTCCGAGCCGGCGCCGCTCCCCGGCCAGCTGGCTCACCGCGCCGCCCGTCGGCCGGTCATGAATACAAGATGGCGATGAGTCATGCCAAGTTTGGGGAGTGTTGCTCGTGCGCCGCCCCGGCCTCTCCTCCCTCCGGCCTCCCCCTCGCCGGCCTCATCTCCCTCCTCAACTCCGGCGGGAGCTCCGGCCATCCTCCGGCGAGATCCGCCCGGGTGGATGAGATCCACCCGTTCGCGGAACCAAACGGCCCCGTCCCTGCCCTGGATCTCCTCGTCCCGCACGTCTCCGTCCCGGGTTAAATTCCACTAAGTCCCAGATCTGCAGTAATTTCATGCATTTTTCATTGCATCGTATCTCGGTTATCGTAGCTCCGTTTTGCGCGTGTAATATGTCAAAATGTTCGTCTCGAAGAGTAGATCATTTCATCTCATTGCATCATTTTCATTTGAGCTCATCTTGGTGCCCGAAATGCTGTTGCAAGAGTGCTATGTGATGTTAGTTTCTGATTTTATCAGAACTTGCACTTTGTCATTTTGCCATGATTGATGTGTGCATCCTATGGACTTGAGTCCTACATGTGTTTTGAAATATGCCATGTCTTCTTTCCAGTGGTGCTTGCTATGTATTTTTGTGATCTATGTGGTGACTAGCACAAGCATGCAAACTAGGTGTCTCGTTGTTGCTGTTTCTAGCCCTGTTTTGCTGTTATTTTGATGCCATGTTAACTTGATGCTACAGAGAGATCTATGCATATTTTGAGATACTTCAGTAAGGATGTTTTGTAAAACATGTCTTTCTCTACCCATCCATGTCCTTGCTTGCAATTTTGGAGTAGTCTAGCTTGAGTCAATCGAGCTCTACTTTTGCTATCAAATGTTTCCTGGCAGATTGTATACATGTTATTCAATTTTGCCAAGCTTGTTGTGGTTGATCCATGTATGCTATGTTATTGTTCTTGCCATGTATGTCTTCTATGCCATGTCTTCTTGATGTATGTATGCTTAGTTTATCATTTAAGGCTTTGTAGTGAGTGCATTGAGCTTGTAAACATGCCTACTTGTTATCAGTTTTTGACATGTCATGTTGCTGAATCTGTTAACGAGACTTTCGATATTGACATGGGTGTTACTATATTTTCTGATCCTTTTTGGCTCATGGCCACTAAAGGACTTTTGTTCTATGCAATTAGTAGATTCATTCCATTCCTTTGTTTGCCATGATAAGTTCCTGTAACATGTTCTTTCATAGCTCTAAACATTGCAACCTGTTGTTATTTCTGCCAATGCCTGAAACTGTTATTAGTTGCAATCTTGCCATGTCATTTTGAGCATGTTCTAGTCATTTCTGGAGATAGCTCAGTGCTCATGTTTTGTAATGCTTTACCTGTAGATCATGCCCATGCCTTTTGTTTTCATGTTGAGGTCCTGTAGCATGTTGTTTTGATGCTTGCAATATGCCTAGTTGCTGTTTTGGACAGCTTGTCCTTTAAACTTGTATAGGGTGTATGTGTTGATCCGTTGCTCCGTTTTGAGTGTGCTTTATATGAAACTTGCTTGATTTTGCATGTAGTTTCATATTATCATGTTGGATCCTTGTTTTGAGAGTGTTTGCTTGATGTTTGTATGCATTTTGCATCAATGCCATGCTTATCTTGTTTTGCTCATATCTTTTAGACCGTAGCTCCGAATTAAATGAACTTTATATGTAACTTCACTAGAATTTCGTGTAGATCGTCGTGGTGCATCTTAACTTGCTGTTTAACAACTTGAACATAAAGTTATCCAGATCTGGACCAATTTCGAAATTTGCATATGAGGACTTACCGGAATTGTTATATGTTGTTCCCGGCCTCATTTAAACTTGCCTTGATGTGTTGCTCTTGTTTGCATCATCTCTTGCCATGAGTAGCTTCATGCATCTTTGTCATGCATCATGCTTGTTGTGCATCATGTCTTGTTCATGTGTGGAGTGTTTACTATGTTGTGTGCTTCTTCTTGTTAGTTCCTGTTTCGTTGCGATCGTGAGGATTCGTTCGTCTACGTTTGGTTCGGCTTCATCCGTTCATCTTCTTCATGGATCCGTCCGTCTTCTTCATGGACTCCTTCTTCTTCCTTGCGGATTTCAGGCAAGATGACCGCTACCCTGGATCTCACTACTATCATTGCTATGCTAGTTGCCTCGTTCTTTCGCTATCTTTGCGCTACCTATTACCTGCTTATCAAGCCATCCCATATTGCCATGTCAGCCTCTAATCTTTTGCACCCTTCCTATGCAAACCGTTGTTTGGCTATGTTACCGCTTTGCTCAGCCCCTCTTATAGCGTTGTTAGTTGCAGGTGAAGATGGAGTTTGTTCCTTGTTGGAACATGGAGATGTTGTTCCTTGTTGGAACATGTTTACTTGTTGGGATATCACAATATATCTTATTTAATTAATGCATCTATATACTTGGTAAAGGGTGGAAGGCTCGGCCTTATGCCTGGTGTTTTGTTCCACTCTTGCCGCCCTAGTTTCCGTCATATCGGTATTATGTTCCCGGATTTTGCGTCCCTAACGCGGTCGGGTGATTTATGGGACCCCCTTGACAGTTCGCTTTGAATAAGACTTCTCCGGCAAGGCCCAACATTGGTTTTACCATTTGCCTCACCACCACCTATATTTCCCTTGGGAGTAATTAACCCAAGGGTCATCTTTATTTAGCCCCCGGACGGTGCTTCTCTAAGTGCTGGCCCGAACCGAGTCACCATGGGCCACCTTGGGGCAACTTGAGGTTGGTTTTACTCGAGCTTTGTCTCATCCGGTGTTGCCACGAGAACGAGATATGTGCAGCTCCTATCGGGATTGTCGGCGCATCGGGCGGTCTTCTTTGGTCTTGTTTTATTGCTGTGAAATGTCTTGTAGCCGGATTCCGAGACCGATCGGGCTTCCGGGAGAAGGTCTATTCCTTCGTTGATCGCGAGAGCTTATCATGGGCTAAGTTGGGACATCCCTGCAGGGTTTGAACTTTCAAAGCCGTGCCAGCGGTTATGTGGCAGATGGGAATTTGTTAATGTCCGGTTGTAGAAAACCGAAGTTGATCTCAATTAAAATACACCAACCGTAAAGCGTAATCGTGAGTGTCTCTTTTCGGGTTGATCGAGAGGAGAACACGGTTTCTGGGTTATGTCTGACATAAGAAGGAGTTCAGGATCACTTCTTGATCATTACTAGTTGACGACCGTTCCTTTGTTCCTCTTCTCGCTCTCATTTGCGTATGTTAGCCACCATATATGCTTAGCCGCTGCTGCAACCTCACCACTTTACCCCTTCCTTTCCCTTTAAGCTTTGCTAGTCTTGATACCCATGGTAATGGGATTGCTGAGTCCTCGTGGCTCACAGATTACTACACCACCAGTTGCAGGTGCAGGTTTGCGATGATCATGACGTGAGAGCGATGTTTGCTTGTGTTGGAGTTCTTCTTCTTCTGCTTCTTCTTCGATCAGGGGATAGGTTCCAGGTCGGCAGCCTGGGCTAGCAGGGTGGATATTGTTTGAGCTTCTGTTTATGTTTCATCCGTAGTCGGATGTTGTTCTCTTGTATTTGAAGTTGATGTATTCTTGTGGCATTTGTGCCTTATGTATGTATCCCTATCTATTATGTAATGTTGATGTAATGATATCCACCTTGCAAAAGCGTTTCAATATGCGGGTCTATCCTTGGTGGGACCGTCGAGTTCCTTTTGGATAGGGTCGCATATTGGGCGTGACATCATCGATGACTCGATCAGCGTGATCGACGACCAGAGCCCGACACCTCACATCACATCACGCCCCTTTTGTTGCTCGACTCTGCGGAGCTACTATCGAGTGCCGAGGGTGATCCCTCATAACGCACTCCTGATGATAATTCTGTAGTGTAGCTATTCGGTCATGGTCATCGAGGATGATTTCTTCTTTCAACATTCCCGATACGGCTCGGTCGTTCAACACCTAAAGTGTGAACCTCGAGGGTGGCCCCTCTTACGTTCACCTTGATGATTACATTGAGTGGAATCCACCGGGGGTGATTCCTCGGGTTTTCCCCTTGATGTTTGGACACACGGTTACCTTGACTTACTTGAGACCTTTGGGAAAGTCGGGCGGGCCCGGAGAGCACCCGCAAGATGGTTACGAGGCACGACCGGGAAGTCAGGCCACCCTCGAGTGGGCTGGGCTTTCCCTTGCCGTATTTCCACGAGACGAGGCGACGGGGTCACATTATCGTGAGTCTCTGCTCGTCTCCGCGAGCCCCCAATACACTAACAGGTTTGGGTATTTGTTCTGAGTTGGCCTCTGGCCTTTACGCACTAACCACCACGCGGGAATAGTTATGGGCCTCGACGTCGCAGTATTAGCCGTAGCTTTCTCAGATGTCTAGTTCAGCATTGTGGTCGGGCCGGATCGTGCCATCCACTTCACGGGTGGTGTTAGTATCCCCTTGCGCACAATGACCCGGAGTGCAACGGGTGATGGGCCTAGACCCCGGAGTGCTTAGGATGTAGACCGACGGGGACCTCGCTGCTGAGCCTAGGTAGGTCTACGACGTGTTGATCTTCCGTGGCCGGGCATTGCCCTAGAAAAGTGTGTCCGGCTAGAGTGATCGAGCGTGTTGGAATACGTGGTGCACCCCTACAGGGAAGATCTTTATTCGAATACCGTGTCCACGGTAATGGACGTTCAGACTTATATCTTGATCTAATAGAACTAGAAATGGATACTTAAGTTATGTGGCCCCGGGATTGTTTTCTCGCAGGGAGTCGAGGAAGGATCTCTGGGCATTATTGCTACAACATGCTTGATAATTAAACTGCTATTATTTACTCTTCTACATGCTGCAAGATGCTTGGAGCTGCTTGAAGATGCTAGTCTTCAATAGGCTAGGCCTTCCCCCCTATTTTGGCATTCTGCAGCTTCACCCACGATCAGCCTTCCCTTTTGATACCAATGCATACTTAGTAAAGATCTGATGCTTGTGAGTACTTTGGATGAGTACTCACGGTTGCTTTGCTTCCCCTTTCCCCCTTCTTTCTTCTTTCTGGTTGTTGCAACTAGATGGTGGATCCCTGGAGCCAGATGCCACTGCCGATGGAAACTACTACATGGAGACCGTCGATGACCAGGAGTAGTTAGGAGGTCCCAGGCAGGAGGCCTTGCCTCTACGATCGTTGTTGCTTTTCTGTTTGCCTTTCTCAAGGCATCCTTGTTTAACTTATGTCTGTCCTCGGATATTGTTGCTTTCGCTGACTCTTGTGTTTCGAGCTTGTATTCGAGCCCTCGAGGCCCCTGGCTTGTAATATGAAGCTTGTATTATTTGGTGTCTAGAGTTGTGTTGTGATATCTTCCCGTGAGTCCCTGATCTTGATCGTACACATTTGCGTGTATGATTAGTGTACAGTCGAATCAGGGGCATCACACCATTAGATGCCGATGACTTGAGTCATATTGTCCAGGAGCCCGGCGAGTCAGCCAGGGAGCTCTGGACTAGGTTCTTAGTCAAAAAGAACCAAATTGTCGACTGTCCGGATGCAGAAGCCCTCGCGACCTTCAAACATAGCGTCTGGGATGAAGGGTTTGCGCATCACCTTGGCCAGGAAGGACCCAAATCCATGACAGCCCTTACCTCTCTAATGAATCGCTTTTGTGTGAGAGAAGACAACTGGCTCGCTTGTAAAAGCAACAACTCCAGTGACCCGGGCACTTCCGAAATCCGAGACGGCAACGGTAAGCCACGAAAAACCAAACACAACAGTCGCAATAATACTGAAAGATTACATGACACAGCGGTCAACGACGGATTTCACAATCCAAAACCCGGTCAACGGAAGAAGCCACTAAAGGCAAACAAGGATGGACCATCCACCCTTGACAGGATATTGGACCGACCTTGTCAGATTCACGGTCACCCTGATAAGCCAGCTAATCATACCAACAGAAACTGTTGGGTCCTCAAGCAGGCAGGCACGCTTAACGCCAATCACAAGGGGAGGAGGCCACCAGGCGATAAAGACGATGGAGCGGCTCGCCAGCTGAACACCAGGGGCCAGAAACAGTTTCCCTCTGAAGTTCGATCACTCCCGGAACGAAAATAGCAGTTCGGTTTCCTCCACCCACCTACTATACTGGCAAGATTTACACCACGCGTACATCATTACATACTCAAGATACCATGGGCATCGGCGGAAGTACAATATGGACAACCCTGCAAGCATTACCGTAACGTTTTTATCTGTTTTCCTTATTTTTCTGTATCATCTCTTAAGAACAGGTGACCAATATGATAGCATCTACAACGGACTCTATCGGAGTTCGGATCCGTATACTCACCTAAGGGGCTACTTCCGTTAAGGATTCCCCTCCCCGAGGACGGGCGACGCAGACGTGCGACAAGAGGTCTAAAATAACTTTTTGTAGACCACACTCTTTATTCTGAGCCTGTACTATGCCTTTTTCCTCTGTTCCCGACCCGGCGGTGGAATAGTCCAGCCTATATATATATATATATATATATATATATATATATATATATATATATATATATATATATATATATATATATATATATATATATATAAAAAATCCATCCTACCACCCGTGGTAGTTACCCCATATGTCTCATATACTACCATTTGATACTATATATACTACTTTATCATTTTCAATATATTCATATACTATATCTAAGATATTTCAAAGCAAGTTACATGAGAAAATTACATATGAACCCATAGTTTTTGTTATATTTGTGAAATACGTACATATTTATACGTAATAAAGAGTATACTCAAAACATGGTATATACTACCTAAAAATTAGTATATATACTACCTAATCATTCTATATACTACATACTACACGTACATACTCTCAATTTTGACAGATACTACATACAACATACAAAACGCAAGTGGTAGTAATTACCACTGCTTGTAGAAACATTTGTCATATATATATATATATATATATATATATATATATATATATATATATATATATATATATATCTGGCGATCCGTGAAAATCCGCCCGGCACGAGCGCCCCGCAATCCGTCCCACCCCATGCCCCCCCGCCCTTCCTCCTGAGCGCCGCCGCCCCTCTAGGCCACCGCGTCGTCGGCCTTCTCCCCCACCGTGTCGCCGGCCCTCTTCCCCACCGCGCCGCCGACCCTCCCCCCACCGCGCCGCCGACCCTCTCCCCCACCGCGCCGCTGACCCTCTGCCCCACCGAGGATTAGTTCAAGTCCTCGCGCGAGCCACCGCCGGCCACCTTCCTCCGGCGAGCAACCGCCGACCGCCTTCCTCGCGCGAGCCATCGTCGGCCGCCTTCCTCCGGCGAGCATCCGCCAGCCGCCTTCCTCCCGCGAGCCACCGCCGGCTGCCTTCCTCCGCCGTGTCTGCCTTAGCGTGCCGCACCGTGTCTCCACTACCGCCTCTGGTCACACACCGCCCCATTCACGGCTAGATCCCGTACGGAACCTGCAAGTTCAACATTTGCACTCTATGCAGTTCTTGTAGTACAAATGTCTCCCTCCCCCCACGCCATCCTCTGCACCCCTCGCTCGCGCCACGGCCGCAGCTTCACTCCCGTGCGCTATCCTCGGCTGCCGTGCCATGGCCTGCGCTCAACGGCTGTGGGTGGAGCTGCTGGGTCGAGGAAATTAGCCTCGACAGTACGACAACACACTCTGCTGCCGGTCGCGAGAAGAGCTGCGCGCAGGCCACCCAGTGTCCACCATCGACCCGTCTCAGTCATCTCCCTCTCATCCTATCTCTCTCTCTCTCTGGTCTGCGTTTGTGTGAGCAGGGAGTGGGAGGAGATAGTGCAGGGGACTGGGAGGCCCTTCCATGGAAAGTTTGTCGGCATCTTCCGTGGAGATTGCGACCTCTCTTGATTTTTGCTTGCGGATTTCTCCTCTGGTTCTGTCCAGTGTAGCTCCTGCATAGCAGTGTCCTTCTTTCTAGTGTTCCTCTTTCCATGTTGATGCATGTGTTTAATAACCCCACTGATACGAATTCTGAAAACAAGCTTCAGTACAAGAAAAATGGGTCGTTCAGTTCAATTCTGAATTATAGGTGTGTAAACACATCCTGCTTACACAGTAACTAATTAACTATGATAACCATGTTCAGACTTCTACAAATCCCAAAACTATGCAGAGTTAGGATGGTTACTATTTTGTTTCTTACTATTGATTCATTTTTTATGAGAAAGGTATTAAGATGGTACATGTAGTTGGAGATCTCAATATACTGTAATGTGTTTTTTTGCATAGCTCCTTGAAATTATGTTAGCAATTCTGAATTGCGATTGTGCTTGAAACTGAAAATGAATCTGTAACTTCTCAAACCTCATGGACTTGATCCTTAAAATTCTTCCAGAGCGAATTGATTCTTGTTTCTTTCATGATCAGTTCAGCAAAAAAAAGTTAGTTAGTCCAATTTCAAAATTCTCATTTTAGTTTAGTCTAAGTTTCTTATTTTAGTTCAGTACAATATCCAAGTTTATTTCAGTTCAATTCTTATTTTACTTTTAGTTTATTTCAATTCTTATTTTAATCAATCTGTAGTCTATGGATTTTATTTGGCCTAGATTGCTAGATGTACTAACCGATGGGAAGTACATGCCGGGAACATGTGGCCGTACATCCTGCTTGAATCTCTCCTACCCGGCTCCTCACGGTGAAAATCTGCAGCCTCATGTCCGCACTTCCAATTTATTTCGAACTGAGCTGATGCTGCTCTTGATTCAGGCATGGGGAGAAGGCAGAAAAGTAAGTGTGTGTTCATTGTAAATTCTCTTTCCCCTCTTACATTTCATTTATGTTCAGGATACAATGTGCATGATGGAAAATTTGTGTACGCTGAAGTGCATGTTTCGATGTTGGGCAAGTTCAGAAAATAGAACTTGAGAAATTAAAAAACCCGACCAACTGGGGAGTTTGCTGGAAACAAATCCTTTATTGGGTGCCCTCTCTCTCAACCGTAGGATGTAGCTAGTACTCTCTCAAGTCATAGGCTGCGATTGCTACTTCTTTGTACTCGTAATTTGTTATTTCTTTGCAACTAGATGTGACAGACGGATGCAAGAGGCAAAGTGTCATATTTGTTAGATGTTCAGTACAGATTTTTCTCTAAGAAAAAAGCAGCAGGAGGCAACAGTTTTGAATGTGCTAATTGTAAGTCACTTAGTTGTTAGATGGTCATTTCAGATTTTTGTAGATGCAACAACTAGTTTGTTTTCTTGTGCTAGTTGAACTTGTCTTGGTTCAGATATTTCTCTGAGAAAAAAGTAGCAAGAGGCGGCATTATTGAATGATCTTTGTTAGATGTTCTGTAAATATTATGGAATTTTCTGTGGGACACACCTGAACTGACTTTGTTACCCACTAAAAGAAACTTCAACTTGTTTGAACACATACTGGTTAGGTTAATTATCATTACTATAACTCTCTGCTATCCCATTTGCATACTCTATAATCAATGAACGATGTGCGCATACTTCTAAATTGTCTTGTCAGCGTGGCCGAGTTAGCTTCAACCTGTGTAGTTTAGTCGCCATATGTGTTATGCATCCACAGTTAGTTGACCACAACTTGTACAATTAAATGCCACCTCTGGTTTCAGGTTTCTTCGTTGTTGTAAGGCTTGTGAAATATCTTACCACTGAGGTTGTGGTGCCTTTCTCTTTCAGCAAAAATTCATTTTGGGAAGCTTATTTCTTCCAAAGTGATTGTTTGGGTACTACAAGCTCCCACAGAGTGGAAGCGGTTGTTACAACATGTTTGAAGTAGATATTACAAAAGGTTTGATTTTTCTCGACCATGTACAAAAACAGTAGCAGTTCTAGTACTTATGTAGTCGTCTGCCTTTTCTTAACTTTGTTTGATTTTTTTCGTGAAATATATAAAAGCCAGTAGCAGTACTATTACTTATTTTACAACAGGTCATTGACTAAAACTATATCAGTTTAGCACATGTACTTACAAAAACAAATCAACAGGTTTGTAGGTTTTTTCAGCTCATCTTGTTGGCTTTTTCGGTTCATATTGCAGGCTTGTAGTATTAGATTCTCATGTGTGTTTTAGTATTAGGAAGAAGTAAAACCATTCATTTATTGTATATTTATTATTATTGTAGTATTATGGAGTATGTGATCAGCTCGTGCAGTATATACTATGCACAAAATGTCTGTATGGTACTTTACATACAAAAAACTTGCTTTCTCTAGACCATGCAAGCTTCCTCAAAGGAGCTCATGTCGAACGAGTGCTTTACATAAAAATTAGCGCAATGATGGGCCATTAGCTTAATTTCCAGGCGCACACGACATCTCTGGTCGCATGGCCGGCACCATTATCTTAAATATTTGTTTCTGCACTAAGTTTCTTAATGTATTTTGTTCACAAAATTTTAGTGAAAATTTTACTTCATGTTACTCGTGATCTCGAAACTGTATGTTCACCTATATCTCTCATTGCTTGTTGTTACGTTAATTTCCGTGGTAAGAAAGGTTTACATTAAAAGTAACATCATATAGGAAAAATGCTTCTATTCTAACACATTCTTTTGGAAAAAAGAGCACTAGTACTGATGAGTCGTACTGACAAGGATACCATTTACAATTCTGATGATTCGTGCTGACAAGGACATAATTATTGTGCAAATGAAAAAAAACAAATGTTTTATAAAGAAATGTGCTTGAAGTTCAATTACTATGGTCTAAAAAAATCAATTACATTGCTAGTGCATTCAGAATTGCTAATTTAAAAAAAATGAAGTTCTTGTTTCAGGATTATGTAAGTTCAAAATTATTGTATGATGTGTGTGCCATAGTTATCTACATTTCAATCCTGACTAATATTCCATTATAGTACTACTGCATATTCACTTCTGATTGCTTCTTGCTGTCGCTATTTTTATCATGATTTTGTGTGTCCACCCAAGAGTGTTTTTGTTTCTGTAGGTCAGCTTCTCGACAACAGAAGCATGTACCGCCAGTACATGTATTACTACTGCGAAGGTTCAAAAATCAGAACTCAACAAGTTCAACGTTGATGGTACTGTGCACATGCGCTAAGCCGTTCTACGCCGCAGCTCGGGAGGTGCTAGCTTTTCCCCACCTCCCCCCTCGGATGTTCATCTCCTTATCTTGTGTATATTCAGTTCAACATCTGATGGTTCTTCAGGTCACCTTAGTGTGCATTCTCTGTTCATCTTGCAGGTGAAGGAGCTCCTCTTGGGTTCATCTTGCAGGTTTCGTTCGAACTTGGCCACCTAGGCAGTTCAACAACATCACCAGAGCCCGTTCAGTTGGTGGTGTTCCTGCAGCTGCAGATGTGGTGCTGACAGTACTAGGCGTTGGTTGTGTTTGATCAAAGGCCTAGGAGCACCCATGATTTACACATGGAATCTAGATGATTCCGTTTCTTCATCCTCCAAATACTTCAATGGTGGCTCCTTCCCGGCTGGCTCAATCACTGCTAGATCTAGGTGGGTGTAGGTGTGGGTTTTCAGGAGCATGGACGGATATGGGGAAGCTGGCACCGCTCTTGTGTTATTTTTTCTAGCAATTGTGAAATTGATACACTTTTTAATGTGTAAGTTTATCTGCTCACACTTGTTCGTGTGAATGCCAAATTGCTTGAGAATAGCAACTTGTTCGAGCTTAGATGAGAGGATTAAGAATCGTTGTGTAAGGCAGTGTGGACACGGCCTTGAGATAATGCATGTTGCTTTATTCAAATAGAGACAGTGTTGTTGATTTTATTCAAAGGAAACTGAACCAAAACAGTGGTTGCTACTAGTGTTTGGAATTTATAATTACTAGAACTCTTATTTCTCAATGACCCTTTCTTAATTGCTGGCTAATTCTTGAAGGTCTAGTTCAAAAAAACTAGTGGTTCATCTTGCTAATTATTCAAAATTACTTCTAAACACTTGAGAATTTGAGAAACTAAGGAACCAACTTCATGTCGCCATGCACCGCCCCCACATTCCCCCGCGGCCGCCACCGCCATGCGCTACCCCCACATCCCGTTGCAAAATGGTAAAAGTTCAAGTGGTAAAATGAGAGAAGTCCAGAATAACGTCACAAAACAATGTTGAGTTCAAAAATAAAATAGGAAAATTTTACCGAAAATACAGAGTAAAGTCTAGTATGTGAAAACACGCTTAGTACAAAACCATACATACATCCGTTCAAGTACTCTTTTTCCCGAACATATATTCGTCCGTTCTACAAAGGAAAAATGGTTGAATTAAAAATATTAATCAGTACAAGTTAAAAATGGTGCTCCGTTCGGAATAAAAGAAATGACAGAAATTCAAAATTTAAAAGTTCAAGCAAAAGGAAACCCCATGTAATTCAAATGGTAAAAGTACAAGTCATAAAATAAGAGAAGTCCAGAACATCGTTGTAAAAAACTGTTTAGTTCAAAAAAAGAATAAAAAAACATTTTATTTTTCAAAAAAAATATCATTCACTTCGATGATATAAACCATGCAAGTACAGGGCCGACGATACAATAACATTCAGTTCAACAATATAGACCATGCAAGTTCAGGGCTAGGATACAGTAAACCGTTGAAAATTTACGAGAAAAAAATTACCCAAAAAACAGAGCAAAGTCTAGTTAGTGAAAACACGCTTAGTACAAACCCATGCAAGCATCAGTACAAGTACCTTTTTTGGAACAATTTAAAATTACTCTACAAAAAATAGCTCAGTACAAACATACACATATATCAGTACGACTACTCTGTTTTTCAGACGAGAAAACAACAGGATCCGTCATGCCTTATTCAACATTACTTTTAAACGGTTGCGAAGTAGAGAAAACGTCTAACATGACTAAGTTTCGCATTTTCGATAGCTATCCAACGGTATATTATTTGCCCCATTTCGACAAACTTTTTAAAAAAACCTCGTTCAAAACCAATTTTAACCGTATTTGAATTCGTATTTAAATCGTAGGGAATTAGGAAAAACTTTCTATACGCAAAAGTTGCGCATTTTCCATAGCTTTCCAACGCCATATCATTTGCGTCAATCCAACAAACCGTTTGCAAAAAAAAAGTGAAAAACTATTTCGCGCAGAATTTCACCGTTTTTCAAATTACTTTTAAATTATATAGAATTTGAAAAAATGATAGATATATGGAAGATGAGGATTTTCGTAAGCTTTCCAACGCCATCTCATTTTCTCAATTCCGACAAACTGTTTGAAAATTAAGTCCAAATACGATTCATGTTTTCGGTTTTGAAAAAAACGATTTTTTCAAAACTGCTCTTAGATCATATTTTTTTTTCAAAAAACAAATTATAATATTGTAATGTGGATATGAAGAGCTTTCCAACAATATATTACACGCCCCATTTCGACAAAAAAAATTACAAAAAAAAATTGAACTAAAGAAGACGATTTTTAACAGCAACAGAAAGCATCAGTTTAACCGCTCGAATTTCATCAGTTCAACCGTTTGAATTCATCAGTTCAAGTAGGGTAACAAAATAATATCCTGTTACGCGTAACAGAATAGCCCAGATGTGTGTGTGTATATATATATATATATATATATATATATATATATATATATATATATATATATATATATATATATATATATATATATATATATATATATATATATATGAAAATGGGTTGGTACTACTAGGAGTACATACTCCTAGCCACTAGTCACGCGTTAATCTCTTCTTTCCCCACGCATGCATCTGGATTCTGGTTATGCAGCCGTCAATATTTAAATAGTCCAAAAAACTACGCGTGCAGATTGAAAAGTTGTTACCGTGTTAATAGGGATAACTCATACTAATGCTTTTTGTTTTGTTGTGTGCTACGTGGGCTCATATTCTGTTCCGACTTTATCTGGTAGATACCCATCTCATCAACCAGCATGCGGCGGCGGCGGCGGCGACGACGACGACGATGACATGCGGCAGCCAGCATCGATCCCGTGCTTTGGCCTGACGGTCAAGGTCAGCATACCCTGTGCATCAGCCGGGAAGGAGCAGATGCTTCTCATGTCTGGCTACAATGACGACCAACTCCATGGGCGACAAGCTCCGCCCAAGATCTCCTGGTACGTACACTTAAACATGCCTGAATTAATTGTGCTCTTTAGGTCCTATTAATTTATATGCATGCATGCAGCTTGCCCATCCTACATGATACTAAGACCACGGCGAATCATCAAAGCATCTTCGGCCCATGCTGTAAATCGATCAGATTTTTAAGGCCGGTCTCCAGCAGCCACTTGCTTTTTCTCCGTGCACTGTGATTGAACTCCTATGAAATGACGCTAGAGCATCGATCAGCATGATGGCTCACTTCATATAGTGGTACGATGTGCAGCTCCGGGGGTGCTCGACGGCGGCGGCTTGCGTGTTGGGATGGTATGATGCTCGCGACGCGGTTGCTGCACGATGAAGACTCTGACGCATCTCTTCTCTGCGGCATGCATACTCGAGATATATACTTATGTGTGTTCTGATCTGACAAACTTTGATATACATATCAATTGCAGTCTTGTTTGTTAGCTCCACGGATGAATACACGTCTCTGCGGATGAATATACTAGTCTTCTGATGCATATACACTCATTCAAATGAAAGATTGTACTCTTTTTCTTTTATCAAAATATTGTATACGCTCCACTAGAAATATTGAATGTATACTCCGTCGTAAAAAATCAGTGTGCACTCCTTAAACTATTTTAGTATATACTCATTACCATGCCGAGCAGTATATACACATCCGAAAAAGTTCAGTACATGCTCCTTCACAAAACAGTGTATACTCCATAAAAATTGTATTGATGTATAAATATGCTTCAACCTCATATTTACGTAACCTATTTTTTCAGTAGGTATAACAGGATATACTTTAATGTTTTGTTGGAATGTACTCACAAAGTAGTATATACGTCTCTCCAATGAAGTATATTCTCAATCAAAACAAGTAGTATATACCTTTCTAGCATAAAAAAATAGTATATCAGCAAAATGGAAAAATTCTCTCAGCAAAATGTAGTATATGCTTCTTTGTGGAAAAAAGCATATACTCTCACAACATAGATCTACACAACAGTATATATATGACAGGAGTACGGGTATGTCCCCGTGCAAAAAAAAGAAGCGTACAGGTATGTCCACGCATAATAAAAATAGTGAATGCACACATGCAAATAAAAAATACGTACATGTTCGGCAAGCAAGGGAGACGTGCCCCGGGTCACTAATTTTTGGGAGGTTGTTAATGCATGCAAGTATGGATAACTAACAAAAGGACATCCAATAACCAGAAACCCGCTAAGAGAGATGGGAGCTATATGGTAGTATGTACATCCAGGAGTACGGAAAAGGAGCACCTCAGTAGAGAAAGCCGAAAACTGACTGTCATGATGCGGCGAGAGCTGGTCAACCACTTGAAGACTTCTTGGAACCCTTAGCGATTCTCCGTGTCACACGAGGGATCTTTTTCAGATCAAATATGTAAGGCACTATACGCCCCATACATACTAGGGGCTATGTCATAGTCCTATGGCTAAGTGAAAGTGTTAACGCCTTATAGTCCGATTGACTGGTTCGCTGCATTATCACCTCCTTCACGGACCAAGACGTTGGAAGAGTGATTAAATGTTTTTCCAAACACGCCCGTACTTCCTACGAGGGGGCTGAAGCCGACGACTGGAAAACTTTCAGATTATATTAAAACGGTGGCAAAGGAGGAATTCAAGCTTTTGAGCAAAAATATAAAAATAGATCAATTATAAAATTGTCTTTTACAATTCTAATACACCTCACTCGAACATTATGTTCTTCGAGCATTGACCCTCTATCAGGCGGGCGGCTTCCAGGACGTCTTCAAAATAATGCTCCGGCTCACTATGGTCCTTGCCCTTGGGCGGACTCTTCGCCGCAACATCGACGGCCTTCATCTTCCCCCAGAACGCCTTGACTCGAGCAAAGGCCATCCGTGCACCTTCAATGCACGCCGACCGCTTCGCAGCATCGATACACGGCACCGCATCAACAAGATGCCGCACCAGGCCAAAGTAGCTCTTTGGAACAGGCTCATTCAGCCACAACCGGATTATAATGTTCTTCATGGCGTCGCCGGATATCCTATGAAGCTCGGCCCATTGAGACATCTGTTCATTCAGCAACAGAGGGCGCTTTGATGCACCAAATTGTGACCAGAAAAGCTTCTCCGTTGCATGCCCCTCTTGTGCTTGGTAAAATTACGCCGCATCGGAAGAACTCTTCGGCAAGTCCAACAATTCAGCCGGAGAACTCCAGACCTGGTTCAACTGAGCATAGTCCGGATCGCCAAACTTAGTCTGAAGAAAAAAGGGCTTACCGGCCGCTATCTCCTTAGCCTACCGAATCTCTTCACGAGCTGCCCTAGATTCAGACCGAGCTTCACTCGCCTCTCATACGGCCTTACCAAGTTCAGCCATTTTGGCTTTATTCACCTTCTCAAGGTATTCACAGTGGCTGGCATCATTCTTCAATTCAAGCGCCAGTGCGGATATTTTTCCTCATTTTGGCGCTGAGCTGCTTGCTTGTCTCTTAGATCAGCCGATGCCTTCTCGGTAGCAGCATCACTACACCGGGCCTGCTCCTTGGCCTAGGCTAGCTCCGCACGAAGAGCTTCAACGGCGGCAACACCATCTGCACTTATGCACATTTCATATAAAACTCTTTTCGGCGTCAGGCCTACATTACAAGCACATAGGTGTAAGGAATGCTCGAAATATATACTTTGCGAGTCGTCAAGACGCCTGTTGATCAATGCAATGTCATCTTCCGCAATATCCATCTTTCGCTGCAGTTCGGCCACTTCCGTATTTCGGGTAGCCGCAGGAGGGAGGCAGCCTGTATTCCAAGTTAAATCAAGGTTAGTACCTGAGCATATCTTTTTGATCCTCCGATCGTTTCCTTCGGAAGGCAATCCGAGTCTCAGGGGCTACTGCATAAACAACAGGTGCATTCTGTCAATATTATTCAATTGGCAAAACTACATCACAAACCTCAAAACCTCTTAGAAGGCTCGAGAAGGCCTCGTTCAATCCGCTCTTCGCGGATAGAACCTTTTCAACCACCGTAACCATCAAGGTACGGTGCTCCTCTGAACTGGACGCTTGTCGCAGCATGTCCGTCAGCATTTCCGGCGCTCCGGGGTCTTCGGAAACCGCCGCCGGAGTATGGCATTCCTTTGAAGGAATCCACTTACTCGCCTCCAGAATCGTCTCCGGCTGTAAACTGGACAGTTCGGGGCCGTCATTCTTGATTCCTGAACCCTGAGTGACAGAGGCACCACCTTTGGGTAACGCCTTCTTCATTTCCTGCACCGCTTGTCGATCGGAAGGAGCCCTCCGGGATGATACCTCAAGATCATCCGCGCTGTTGGGCGAGGAGGCCGGAGAAGGCGTGTCACTCTCCATCATCTCCGGAGGAAGGTCTCCCGAGGAGGAGGACGACTGAGAAACGCCAGGCTTAAGCTGCGAGGATGTACATATGTCGGATGATTACTTCACTAGTAGGAAAAGGATGAGGTATGTTTAAAGTGCCCCAGCTTCACTTACGGTTTGGCCAGAGGTCTGTCCTCGTCATAAAGCTCTACGGCAACATCGCGTGCCCGGCCCAAGCTGCCCGACAATGGTATTTTCCTCTTTTTGGACGGTTTCCCCTCCTGATCTTCAGAAGCGGCCCTCTTCTTGCCATGGAGGGTTTCCTCTGCACCTTTGCCCTCAGGTAAAAGGGTTTCAGTTTCCTCGAACACAGCATCTAATTTACCCTCAGGACGGGGATCACCTCTGGTCCCCTTGATCTTGCCCCCTCTGGAGACACCTAGTACGGTGTCGGAGTGAGCATTCTCGTCAGCAGAGCGGTCGTAGAATCTTCAGGGAGGGGTGCCGGACACCAGATTAACACCGCTTTGTTTATCCAGTCCTGTAGAGGGACGGACTGTTCAATATCTTGTCAAGAGATGCTTGAATAAAAGGTGTTCGAAGATCGAATACTTATCGAAGTGTCCGGATGATTGCAGTCAAGGCCAACATCTTCGATGGTGTCCGGCCATTGCTCTCGCTCCCCGAAATGTAATTTCCACATTCCTTCATGTGTGGTGCCGAAGAAGTGTTGAAGAGTCCGCCGCCCTTCTGGATTGAACTCCCACATACGGAGAGGTCGCCGCTGACATGGCAAGGTCCGGCAGACTAGCATTACTTGAACGATGTTCACAAGATTGATGCCCTTCTCGGTAAGGCTTCGGATGCGACTCTGCGGAGTCTGCACTTCATTGACGGATCCCTAGTCCAATCCCTTATTCATCCATGAAGCAAGCTGAAATGGAGGGCCGGGTCAGAACACAGGCATAGCCGCCCACCTAGAGCCACGCGGCTCGTTGATATAAAACCACCCCTACTGCCATAAGTCAGAAGACTTGGCGAAAGATCCTTCAAACCAAACCGTGCTGGCAAGCTTGCCTATTATGACCCTGCCACACTCTGCCTACTCCTCCTCTGTCACCTGCAGCCTCACGTCAAAGGTCTTGAGCCACAAACCAAAGTGCGGAGGAGTCCGGAGGAAGGCCTCACACGTCACGATAATTGTCGAGATGAGGAGAATAGAGTCCGGGGCCAGGTCGTGAAAATCTAGCCCATAGTAGAACATGAGCCCCCGGACGAAGGGCTTAAGCGCGAACCCTAACCCGTGGAGGAAGTGGGACATAAATACTACCCTCTCGCTGGATTTAGTGGTAGGAATAACCTGCCCCTTTGCGGGAAGCCGATGAAGAATTTCTGGGGTCAGATGCCTCGCCGCGCGGAGCTTTGCAATATCCTCCTCCGTGACAGAAGAAGACACCCACCGCCCTGGATGGCTGGATCCAGACATGATTGGGGCTGGTGGAGATTGGAACCCGAGGGTTAGAACTTGCGGTGGAGGGGGTTGAGGAAGAAGCAAGCGTAAAAGAAAAAGAAGAGACTGGGTCCCTATATAAAGACCCCGAATACTTGGCGTCTCCCCCTGGGTCCCGAAACTTACCTATCCCCAAAGAGTTGTACCTAGGGGACGGTTGGGTTATCCACGCCTGCATTAATGAAAATCCCGTGAATAAGGGACATGATCTTTGCTTTGACAAGACGTGCCAATAAAACCGCGTCCCGAGACGTGGAGCGATGGGCTAGCCAACGGTTGGAAATAATAAACGGGCAGGCGTGATGCAATGTCATAAACAGTTGTCAACGAATTGGACTCATGGAATATTGTATTCTCTACAATTGTATGCAAAGGTCCGGATAATCATCCGAAGACTATCTTGGGGTTCGGAGAAAGGGGAACCCGCCTTGCAATGTCGAAGACAATCTGCGCGCCGGACTCCTCGTCATTGAAGCCAGGTTCGGGGGCTACTGAGGGAGTCCTGGACTAAGGGGTCCTCGGGCGTCTGGGTTGTTATCCATTGGGCCAGACTGATGGGCTGTGAAGACATGAAGGCTGAAGACTGTACCCATGTCCGGATTAGACTCTACTTGGCGTGGAAGGCAAGCTTGGCAACCGACTATGTAGATTCCCTCTGATGTAACCGACTCCATGTAACCCTAGATCTCTCTGGTGCCTATATAAACCGGAGAGCATAGTCCGGATGGACAGATACACATTACCATAGTCATACAGGCTAGGCTTCTAGGTTTTAGCCATTATGATCTCGCGGTAGATCAACTCTTGTAACACTCATATTCATCAAGATCAATCAAGCAGGAAGTAGGGTATTACCTCCATAGAGAGGGCCCGAACCTGGGTAAACATCGTGTCCCCCGTCTCCTATTACCATCGACCCTAGACGCACAGTTCGGGACCCCCTACCCGAGATCCGCCGGTTTTGACACCGACATAGCCATCCCTACACAAAAGAGATCCGCTAACAAAAATTTTATTAACAGAGGGGACATAATGCACGTTCTTCAACCGCCCGATCTTCCCCAAAGTAAACTTCAGATCGACCGTGCCAACACCATGAACAGGAGCACTTGAACTATTTCCCATCAGCATGTCAGAAGTCCCTGCGGCCTGATAAGACGAAAACATGGAAATATCATCGCATACATGTGTTGACACTAGATTTTGGCATGGTCAAAAGCATAATTAAGAAGACCTCAAATGGAAAAGTGCTCAATATGAGAAAGTTCCGTATCAACAAAAGGAGAAACTTTGATATTTGGGCCATAGCCATCCGATCTCATCTCTAAGGCCAAAGTTATGTTCGAAGTACTGAGATTTTGTATCCAGAACACTATTCGGCTGATTACGCCCTCAAGACTGCCTTGTATGGAAAAATGATCTACACGGATTGTCTTCGTCTCGTCGAAGAAATAGATTCTAATATAAAAATGTTCCAATCCGAGTTCGTATGCAAAAGTTAGAGCCATCAGAATGCAGCTCTATGAGGAGGCAGAAAATGGCGCGCCCCACCACACACCCTGTCTGATGGGTAGCGCGAATAATAACATGTTTTGCGCGAGCGATTTGACCTTCAAGATGACCTCTGATCGAAAAGCGTTCAACATGAAAGTTGTACGTCTCGTTGAAACGGTCAAGATTTATTTTGGACTCGTTTCCATCCGAGGTGGTTTCTCCACCACAAAAAAGACCCGCAAGGTGCAGCCAGTTTAAACCGAACAATTTTGGAAAGTTCGGATAAAACCAATCCGAATTTGACTAGGGTTTTGGATGTGAATCCAACGTTTTTCCTTGCAGCCACCTCTTATATACCTAAGGGGTGACAGCCAATTGAACAACACACAATCAAACAAATCATCTACCACTTTTTATCTTTTGTCTTTTCTCCTTAACCCTAGTTCTTCTTCTTTCTCGTTCTTCGTCTGTTCTTCTTGTTGCAGGGCGGCGATCCACTAGGCCCTAGGGGTGATCAAGTCGACCTAAGGCATCCCATAGCCGCCATGCGCCCTGACGGGGTCCCTCCTGGGCGCGTGGGGTTTCGGGTCTCCAAAAGCGCCCGCCGAATTGTCTTGTGTACCGCGCTTCTGGCGGGTCTCCTTCGTCATGAGCTGCGGTGCATCACCCCCGGCGTCGAGGGTACACGGTGACGTGTTCGTGTGTGAACACACTTTTTGGTGACTCCGCTGGGGATGAAGCTTTGAACGGTCTCCAGCCCGTTCTTGCTACGAAGAGATCGTCATCTAGGGTTTGCAATCTACAAAGATAATATGAATACCCAATTCCCTACTGTAGATGCAAATAATTCATATGGTGTTACTAGATCGTTCAATGAGTATACTCTATCGGCCAGCCCTAGTTTGTTCAATCATGCATCTAACTACGTGCATAGGCCGATTCAAAGTAATTTACATGCTTCAACTTCTTATGATACAAGTAACATGCACCATATGTATCCCAACTCTCATGCATCGGCAACTCCACAAATCGTTATGCCGATGAACAACATGGTGAGTTCGGTTAATAAATTTGAAACACCTCATGTTAGAATTTCCAATGCCATGCAAGAAAGTGTTTCACCCTTCTATTCATCGGCAAGTAACATGCAATATACTAATCCAACCATGCCGATGAACGAGAGAATTGGCCATGCTACTACTAGCTATTCGGCCACTTATTCTCAACCGTCATATGCTACACCTCATGACAATAATTTTTCAGCACCATACACAAGTATAGATGTTCATAATTCGGCTTCACACCTTCCTGGTCATAGCCGAATAAGTGTAAATTTTACAGGAGCGGTTGTGCCCAATATTATAGAAGTTGAGGTAGTGGTCTCTACATTGAAGAGTTTAGCCCAAAATAAGAGGATTAGTGCTCTTTTTCTTGAACAACATGAAAAGGGGCTATTTCCTGATTATGCCGCAATAAAAGCTAGAGTTTTGCAAGAAGATGAATCTTTGTCAATTGATAAAATCGGCGAGCAAAAATATGGTTTTACAACAATGCATATGCCTTCACCTAGTACTACATCATATTATACAACCCCTAGACTGTTGCAAAATTTCGGCAACACCCATGTGTCATTGCCGAAAGAATCTAAAAGCATTGGAGGGGCAATCATATCCGAAGTGGGCTGAAGTTGAGAAAAAACTTAAAGCCAATTTTGCTGCTCGCCGCCAGAAACAAATTGAAAAAGAATTGGCTCAGAGTACAGAAGCATTGCCAATTGGTAGTATTAATGAAAAGAAGGATGATTCGGAACATGAAAGTGCTTCAGTTGAAAAAGCCAAATCAAGTAGTATATATTCTGAATCCATCAAATCTAACGACGCAAGCATTACTGAGAAAGGGCATGGTAAGCATAGGAAAACAACGGTGCTTGATTTTTCTGAAGTTAATGGAACCTACCTCCTGCCCTATGAGTTCCGTGTCGTAGAAATTGACAAGATTCAAGGACAAGAACAAGTAACCAAACAAAGTTCGGTCGACGAAGATCTTCATTGTAATGATGCATGAAATCAAGAAAAAGATGATGAAGAGGCGTTGGGGAGCCATCCAAAGGTGGAGCAAGATTTTGTTCAAGTCACACCACCATCATGTTCTCCCAATATATTTGAAGAGGTATGTTTAGCAAGTAATTTACCTATTTTTAGATTTGGTCAAAACTTTATTGTTGATGCATCTATTAGAAAAATCCTCTTAAGTAATTTTGAAAGACCAATGAAGAAGGGTAATTTGATTGTTAGCAATAAAATTGTTATAGAACATATTGGTCAACCCATTGCGCCATTTATAAGGACCAATAATGACTTATTGTTGCAGCCAAAGCTTTCCCCATTGCTTTATTTAAAGTTCGTATCTACATGGGTAGCTTTGCTTGTTTCATACTTGGCTTACTCTTGGTCTCAATTGAGGCATGCATGTTCTAACTATTTTTGTTTCAGAAACTTAAAGCCAAGGTTAGATTCTTTTCAGAAAACCGATGCTAGTATAATATCTTATCCAATGACATCGGTAAGAGAATGTAAAATAAAGCTCATAGCCGAATGGGGTGATAAAAATTTGAACCATTCGTTTGCTTAACTCCAAAGCCGTTCTCACAGGAAGATCGGCTAGAAAATAGAAAATTTACCTTCAATTCAAACATGTGTGATTAAATCTTTGATATGTTGTTGAGAAATAATTATATTAGAATTCTTGATCACCATGTTGAGCCATCTATCCAAGGAAGAATGTATTGTAAGTTGCATTATTCGTTCAAGCATAATTTTGTGGATTGCAACATGTTTCATCAAATAGTTAAACCGGCCATTGAGAAAGGACGATTGAAGTTTGTTGAAACACCAAGAGATGACCAGTCTATTCCTGGATTGGTCCTAATGGATACATTTTTTTCCATCCGCTGCTTCAAGCCGATCCATTTAAAGAGAAGGTAAAAACTGCAGGTGATGGGATCAAGCTTTCAAGTAAACAAGTTGTTGAAGAGCATAATGAACATAATCTTGAGGGTGAGAATTCCATCGAAGCTACAATGGAGGTGCCAAGGACTAGGGGGCATCAAGCAAATCCAATGATTGATGGAAGCAAACCAAAAGAAGACAAAGCTCGAAATAAGAAGATATCAAATCACCTTCGCTGAACTATTGGATAAATATCAAAAGAAGAGTGAAGAGAAGAATGCTTATCGGCCAAATCATGCAAAGAAACCAAGATCACCCCCAAGGCGCAAATATGAGGATCAGTATTGGCAAAATGAGAATTTTAATGCAACATATTTATATCCTTATTTTGGGCCGCCAATGCCAATGTCGTGGATGCCTCCATATGCTCATATAGATCCATATCCATCTCACATTCTCCATCTTATTTTAGACCATCTCACCAATATTATGTAGCTCCGAGAAGATCCACATTTGAACAATCACATGTTAAAGACCATTTCAATCATAAGCAATCGGTCCAGAGCTCAAGGAACAAGAAAAGCTGGTCAAGCAAGTTTACCGTGTTAAAAGAGATGGTCGTAAGAGTGCAACTTCAGATTTGATCTCAAATAAAAAAGAGCCAAGTAAAGTGCTGACATTGGCTACTAAAGGCAATGAGACAAGGCAACCAATGACTGAGAGTCAAAGTGCCAAATCTGAAGAAAAGAAGTTGAGAGTGCACAAGGCCAAAAAGGAATTCCCAGTGGTCAAAACAGAATCACAACCGAATGCCCACTCGTCTTATCATATTGGCAAAGGAAGAAATTACAAAAACTTAGTGCACAAGAACTTTAAGGAAGGAACATGGCATGGGTTCCCAAAGGAAGTACTCAAAATAAGAATTATGTGCAAGCTTCCATTACAAGAAGTGCGACAAAAGTGAAGTGGGAAAAGAGTGAAAACTATGAAGGACCAAGCCGAAGGTTTCAACATCTTTGGTCCATACATTATCCATATTCTTCAACTATGCCATTAATGCCTATTCCATGGAATTCGTCATCATTTATGATTGGTTACCCTCAATGGGCTTATAATGATCCATGGTTGTAATATAATTTCTTACATCATGAAAGGGTATTACCAAATCACTATAAATTTGATTAGCTACAATTTTGTTACTGATCCAAAGGGCCGAAATACTTGATTTGTCATGTCATTTGTTTATTTCGACTATATGTGCTTTGAATGAAGTTTATATGGTAATGGCCGATATTTATCTATCGTCCTAAGATTATGTCAAGGCATGGCCGGTGTAGTACTCTAACATTGTCCTTAGTTCGATTGGAGAGCAAGATAAGGTACATGCTCATGGAAATTTATATTTATACCTATATTATGAGTGAATGGAGTTGAGACATCATGACCGGTGTCATTGAATATATGCTGCATAGATGAATTCGTAGTTGCAGAATTGGCTAGTGGGCTTATACTTTGTTTGGATATGATTTGGCTTATGCACCTTTGAGATCTATAAGAGGCCAAATCGTAGCTGATTTTATTACTGAACATCGCATCAATGAAATGCATAATATTGATATTAGCCTTGTCTCTCGAGAACTATGGAGATTATGTTTTAGCAATGGCCAAAGTGTTGATGTTGTTTATATATCTCTTTAAGGTACTATTTTTGAAGCCTCGTGCCGATTAGAATATTTTTATGCATGATTAATCAAAGCCGAATATGCATTGTTATTCAGATTGAATCTTTTACTTGCTATAGGTGCTATACATACTGAGGCTTTTGGTGATTCGTTATGAGTAGTTCAACAAATATCCAGGGCTTATCAATGTTTTGACGAATGACTTATAGTTTATCTTGGGGTATGTATAGATGCAAAATTTACCTTGGGTTACTTTAAAATTGTTCATATATTTAGACATGACAATTCGAAAGAGATGGCACAGCAAGCATCCGGCTACTATGCTAATCATGGTGTATTGCATTTCTCTCAATAGTCGATGTTTCATCTCGTCAACATAGGTAAGGCCGAACCGAAGTCCACAGCTTCGCCACTAATGAAACTTTTATGTAGACGAAGTAAGGATTGGAGGAAGTTCATTCTTGATTATCTGTAAAAAAAGGGAGAACAATATGGTTCAGAGGTTTGTTTTGATCTATGGAACCTTATCACCTGATTGTTATAGAAGCTGAGAAGTTTTCACCCAAGTTTGCATCAAGAGGTTCAAACAAGCAATGGCCGATATATACTTATCATCCTAAAAACATGCAAAATGGATGATGGAGTGTTGAAATCGTCCTTAGAACAAGCTATGCGCAAGTTATTTTTCGGCACACAAGCTTTGCCGAAAAACAGGGGGGCACGTGTTGACACCAGATTTTGGCAAGGTCAAAAGCATAATTAAGAAGACCTCAAATGAAAAAGTGCTCAATGTCAGAAAGTTTCTTATTGTCAAAAGCAGAAAATTTGATATTTGGGCCATAACCATCCGGTCTCATCTCTAAAGCCGAAGTTATGTTCGAAATACTGAGATTTTGTATCCAGAACACTATTTGGCCGATTACGCCCTCAAGACTGCGTCGTATCGAAAAATGATCTACGCGGATTGTTTAGGTCTCGTCGGAGCGATCAATTTTTATATAAAAATAATTCCCATCCGAGTTCGTATGCAAAAGTTAGAGCCATTGGAATGCAGCTCTGTCAGGAGGCAGAAAATGGCGCGCCCCACCAGACACCCTGTCTGATGGGTAGCGTGAATAATAGCCTGTTTTGCGCGAGCGATTTGACCTTCAAGTGTACCTCTGATAAAAAAAACTTCAACATGAAAGTTGTTCATCTCGTCGAAACGGTTAAGATTGATTTTGGACTTATTCCCATCCGAGGTCGTTTGCCACCACAAAAAAGACCCGCAAGGTACATCTAGTTTAAACCGAACAATTTTGAAAAGTTCGGATAAAACCAATCCAAATTTGACTAGGGTTTTGGACGTGAATCCAAGCCTTTTCCTTGCACGGGAAGTCCAGCTGCCTCTTATGTACCTATGGGATGACGGCCGATTGAACAACACACAATCGAACAAATTATCTACCACTTTTTATGTTTTGTCATTTCTCCTTAACCCTAGTACTTCTTCTTTCTCGTTCTTCGTTGTCGGTGGGAAACGACACCTATGGGATCACTGGAATCCCTTCAACGGTTGGCGGGCGCAAGGTTGTGCAAAGAGCGGGTCCAGAAGCCAGCACAAAGATCGTTTACCCAGGTTCGGGCCACGAGGATGCGTAATACCCTAGTCCTGCTTTGGTATATATTTGAGTGTTCTTGAGCTTTTGAACTAGCTACGGTGTGTGCATCATCCAAAAGTTCCGAATCCTTTCCCAGTACGCCGCAGGCCTCCTTTTATAAACAAAGGGGCTGCCATAGTGGCACACAACAGGTGGAAAGGTATATAGTGTACAAGCTTATCGCCTGTCATTACGGGACAAGGCGCATTAAATGCGCTACTTATGTGTCCTCTCGCTTTATCGGGGGCAGTAACGAGGCCCGTCCCGTCCGTCGCCGCTCTGCCTTGCTCCGACACGCGTCCAGGCCAACGAGGCATGCATCACCACATAGGCTGGCAGTCTGTTGAATTGGCATGGTGGTAGGGTCTTCATGAAGACATGCATGCCACCACGCAGGTGTAGAGGCCGCATGTCGCCACGCAGGTGTTTGCCTAGTTGGTGGGCTGGTAGCTGCATGGGAACAGCGGTGGAGCTTTGGTAGATGTGGGCCTGGCTGCGGCCCCGTGGATGTCTTCGACAGGAGTCTTGCCGGGGCCCCGACAAGGGTCTTGCCGTCGCATCGTGGTCGTCCCCAGCAAGGATCTTGCCCGGGGTCTCGTGGGTATCCTCGGCAAGGATCTTGCCGAGGATCGTCGTCTTCTGATTCTCACCTGATCTTGCATCCTTCTGGTCATCACAAAGATCTGCATGCCACCATGCAGGCACTTCCCAAGCCTTGGTTCCAATGCGGTCGATGGTGTCGGAACTCCCAGGCTCAAGGGTGACCGCGATGTTGGCATTGGATGAGCTGCCCCGGCAAGGCTCTTGCCGGGGGTGACTAGGCCACCCCGGCAAGGGTCCTACCGGCGAAAAGCCCGTATTGTTGATTTGTCTTCTGTGCCCCATGTTGGAGTGCTGCTCTGATATTCTTGTGCCTCCGCTTCCCTCTTCTGCCCTGCTAAGTGTTGTCGCAAGCGCGGCTCTGACTGCCCATGCACAAGTAAAGGGCGTACAAAGAGAGCCCCCTACTTTTGTACACCCACAGGAGCCCCCGGGCCTGGGCCACACATAAGCGCAACGCGTTGTTGGGCTGGGCCCAGAATGATGCACGGGCATGTGGGGCGGAGTCTGCTGGGGAGGCCAGCAACGCCAGCACCGGGGCCCCTGTCATCGAAGATGTGGTCGAGGAGTCGACCGAGGAGGAGGCTGAGGCTGACGACCCTCCGGCCACAGGGAAAAGGCGTGTCCTGCGGCGGGCCAACTCTGGCAAGCCGGTCCGGCCCGGTAGGACCGAGCAGCGGCAAGAGGTCTAGGGGGAGTCCGTGCGCCTGATGAGGGCCGCATCAGCGAAGAAGGTGGTGAAGGCCGCGGTGGCGAAGAGGAAAGCGACCGCCTCTTCTTCGTCCAAGCGTCGTCGGACTCCATCCCCTTCCCCTCCTCCCGCAGACGTTGACACGGAGGTCATCTTAGATCTTGGGTCTCTCAGCCCAAGGAGGAAGAGGAAGGCAGCGGAAGAGGAGGTGGAGGATAAGTTAGCATCTTGCCCTTCATCATCCCCGTCCCTACAGACCGCGCTGGTTTTCTTGACCTGTTTTCATCCTTGCAGGGATGTGGTGACGCTGACCCAGAGGGTAGCGAAGAGGGCCAAGGCCTCGACGGGCGACAAGCCCCCGGCGGGTACTTCGCATATGCCGTTGCTAGTGGAGAGTAGCCCAGATAGTAGCCCCCGGCACAGCCCCCACCCCAGCCCCCAGCGTAAGCCCATCACTCACTCCTCCACCAATGAACATTGGGGTGTGAATCCTCGATGCTGACCTTGCCGGGTTTGTAGGAGAGGAACGGCGGTAGGAGGAGCCGCTGAGGGCCACCCCCAATACGCCGCCCCCCTCGACTACGCCATCCCAAGGGGCGTCCCCGGCAAGGGCATCCACCACCGAGCCCATGCCTATGGAGGAGGAGGAGGAGACGAACTTGGGGGCCGGTGATTCTACCCGGGCAACGAATGTTGGCGGGTTGGGCGCCACTCCTTCCCAGCCTGGTGCGGGTAAGTTGTTTGTTTTCTGTCCTTGTTCTTCCTTTTTCTTATTGAACCTTGACCTTGCCCCCGTCTCCTCCTCTCTTCTTGGTATCCAGATCCTTCCTCGGCGGACCGGGAGGATATCGACACCGTTATCGAGGAGGTCGCCAGGGATGCTAAGGCTGAGGCCAAAAAGATCGCCGCTGAGGAGGCCGCCAAGACCGCCACCGAAGAACCTGCCAAGGAGCCTGTCGGGAAGGCCGGCAAGGCCGCTACCGAGGAGGCCGGCAAGGGGCCTGCCGGGGAGGGGGTGGTCGACGACCAACCTTCCTCCTCCGCCGCCTCTGGCTCGAACAAATATTTAAAGGTGGCCGACGACCTGTTAGTGCACCTCCTAGGAACAGCGAGCACCAGGGCACCAACTGAGGGGGAGGTGTTCGACGACGAGGCGCTCGCCGCCGCCGGGCTCGAGGTTGTTGAAGAACCGAGCGCCGGTGGCAGAAGTTCCCAAGAGGAGCGGCTCCTTCGGGCCATGGGCGCCAACTTTCAGAAGCTCTGGGCGCTTCACCGTGCCCGCCTGGACAAGGCAAAATCCAGGATGGCGTCGGTGGAGAAGGCGGAGGTGGACCTCAGAGAGCGCGTCGCCGAGACGCAAGCCTGGTTCCGCCAGGCCCATGATGAACTGAAGGTTGCTCAGGATCTGCTGGCCGAGCGCAAGCAGGAGCTTGTCTTGAAGCATGCCGATTTTGAGAAGGCCCGGGAGGTGGCGAGGGAACAGGACGCCAAGGACGAGGCCGCCCGGCACCAGCACCAGGCCGAGTTGAACTCCCAGGAGGAGGACCTTGCCACTCGTGAGGAGGCGCTCGCCGCCACACTCCGTGACAAGGATGAGGAGGTCAAGAAACTTGTCGCGCAGCGGACTCAGGAGCTAGAGCAGAGGCACAGGGAGGCGCTCGATGCCCAAGCCCTGGTCCATGCTAGAAAGGTCAAAGAGTTAGAGGTGGAGCGGGATGGCTTGAAGAGATAGGCCCTAGACGTGGCGAAGGAGAAGGACACGCTCAACGGCGCCTTGGTGGAGGCGCAGGCCGCGGTCCCCGGCAAGGCTGAGCAGCTCTCCAAGGCCAACGACTCCATCAAAGACCTGAAGATGAAGCAGGAGGGTCTTGAAGGGACGCTTTCGGAGGTCAGGGCCCTGGAGGAGACCCTGACCAAGGATCTGGAGGAGGAAAGGCAGCTGCGGAGGAATGACGCTGCCAACCACGAGGATTACGTGAAGGGCGAAAACTTCTGGATCAGCCGCCTCGCCGACGTCGCCGGAAGGATCACCACGAAGCTGGTGGCCATGGGGATGCCAAACGTGAGGTATGCCCCGGAGCCAAACGTGAGTCCCAACGCCAAACTGACCCTGTTCTTCGAGGGCGTTCTCGGAGCCCTGGAGTAGTTCCGCTCCAACAGGGCGACCTTTCTGGCCGATGAGGCCCGGAAGCTTTGCCGGGGTGCCCTGACCAAGGTCCTCACCAAGGTGGCATACTGGAACCCAACCTCGACTTCGACGCCGTGCTGGAGAGCTTGCTGGAGGATGTGGACCTCGCGATGCTTGAGGAGCGTATCAAGCCCATAATCAGCCATGTCGACGGAGTTCGAAGGATAGAGGGCTAGTGCCGGGACTAGGCACCCCGTTTATCATCGCTGCTGCAGGTTCATGACCAAGACAATTTTTATCTTTAGTTAAAACCGCAGCAACAATTGGTTTAACATAACTCTGTAGTACTTTGAAATGATGCATGTTATTTCCCTGTTTGATTTCTCTTTGTATGTACACCCTTCGTTTAATTGGATAGGCTTGCCGACGCGTAAACCCAAGCCGCGGCGCCTTGAGGACGGATCCTCAATAGCCTGCTGCCAGGCAAACCACCTAACCGCTCTAAACGCGGCCGCCTAAACTGTTAAGCGGACTCGAAACAGGGCAAGAGCGTTGCCAGTAGTGGAAAGGCCACCTTGCCGTTCTCGATGCGGCCACTCGAACTGTTGAGCGGAATCGAGACAGAACGAAGGTGTTGCCAATAGTGGAATGGTCCCCTTGCGTGCAGGTTTATCATGCAGAGAGCAAGATCTCCGAGGAAAATAGTCTTATGTAAAAAAGGAATTGCTCAAAGTTTTGCATGACTTAGCTTTTCTGTCGCCACATGGGTGGTTGTTGTGTCTGTAGATGATGTCGCTCGTTCGGTCGTCTTCTTCCTTGGAGTGACGACCACGATGAAGCCGCTGCGCCCACTAGACCGGATTTTCACAACTGCGGCCCCTACCTGGAGCGCCAAAGATGTCGGTGGGAAACCACACCTATGAGATCACTCGAATCCCTTCTACGGTTGGCGGGCGCGGGGTTGTGCAAAGAGCGGGTCCAGAAACCAGCACAAAGATAGTTTACCCAGGTTCGGGCCGCGAGCATGTGTAATACCCTAGTCCTACTTTTCTGTATATTTGAGTGTTCTTGAGCGTTTGAACTAGCTACGGTGCATGCGTCGTCCAAAAGATCTGAATCCTTTCTGAGTACACCGCGGGCCTCCTTTTATAGACAAAGGCTGCCACAGTGGCACACAGGAGGTGGAAAGGTATACAGTGTACAAGCTTATCGCATGTCATTACGGGACAAGGCGCATTAAATGCGCTACTTAGGTGTCCCATCGCTTTATCGACGGCGGTAACGAGGCCCGTCCCGTCCGTCGCCGCTCTGCCTTGCTCCGACACGCGTCCAGGCCAATGAGGCATGCAGCACAAGGCTGGCAGGCTGCTGAGTTGGCGTGGTGGTAGGGTCTTCATGAAGACCTGCATGCCACCACGCAGGTGCTTGCTGAGTTGGCCTAGAGGCCGCACATCGCCACGCAGGTGTTCGCCTAGTTGGTGGGCTGGTAGCTGCCTGGGAATGGTGGTGGAGCTTTGGCAGATGTGGGCCTGGCTGCGGCCCCGCGGATGTCTTCAGCAGGAGTCTTGCCGGGGCCCCGGCAAGGGTCTTGCCGTGGCATCGTGGTCGTTCCCGGCAAGGATCTTGCCGGGGGTCTCATGGGTATCCTTGGCAAGGATCTTGCTGAGGATCATCGTCTTCTGATTCTCACCTGATCTTGCATGCTTCTGGTCTTCACAAAGATCTCCATGCCACCATGCAGGCACTTCCTGAGCCTTGCTTCCAATGCGGTCGATGGTGTCGGAACTCCCAGGCTTAAGGGTGGACGCGATGTTGGCATTGGGTGAGCTGCCCCAGCAAGGCTCTTGCCGGGGGTGACTAGGCCACCCCGGCAAGGGTCCTGCCGGGGAAAATCCCGTATTGTCGATCTATCTTCTGTGCCCCTGGTTGGAGTGCTGCTCTGATATTCTTGTGCCTCCGCTTCCCTCTTCTGCCCTGCTAAGTGTGGTCGCAAGCGCGGCTCTGACTGCCCATGCACAAGTAAAGGGGGTACAAAGAGATCCCCCTACTTTTGTACACCGACATTCGTCTATTCTTCTTGTTGCAGGGCGGCGGTCCACGAGGCCCTAGGGGCGATCAGGTCAACCTAGGGCAGCCCATAGCTGCCGCGCGCCCTGGCGGGGTCCCTCCCGGGCACGTGGGGTTTTGGGTCTCCAAAAGCGCCCGCCGGATTGTCTTGCGTACCGCGCTTCCGGCGGGTCTCCTTCGACTTGAGTGGCGGTGCATCACCCCTAGCGTCGAGGGTACACGGTGACATGTTCGTGTGCAAACACACTTGCACATTAGCACCCGCGTTAATCAACCAATCAGGAGAATGACATACTAAAAGAATAGTGGGAAATATGCCAAACCCAACATCCTTAATGTTAGTGTCACCAATGACAACATTAGAGGTCTTGCCGCCTTTCCCAAGATGACGCTTGTCATAACGATTAGGACAACTAGGAGCCCAATGGTTAGGATCTCCACACACATGATAAACACCTTTCTTCTTGTCATTCTTCTTCTTGAAGTTGGTGTGCTGTACAGCCTTGTTCTTCCCATCAAACTTTGCTTTACCATCAAACTTGACCTTGTTCTTGAACTTGTGGGGCTGGAAGTTTTTCTTCTGTACCAGATTGGCACTAGATCCTCCCTCAATATCTCGAGCATGTGTGTCTTTTGCTCTCAACTTTTCTACCACATCAAGAGTACCTATGAGATCCGGAACGAAAAACTCCTGCCTCTTATGCTTCAGTAACGTAGCAAAGTTCCTCCACGAGGGAGGAAACTTAGTGATGATGCCTCTAGCAACAGACTTGTCCGGTAACATACAATTGAAGTGCTCAAGTTCTCTAGCAAATGACTGTATCTCGTGAGCTTGCTCAACCACAGAGTGATCATCAGCCATCCTGTACTCATAGAATTGCTCCATGATGTACACCTCAGTGCCGGCATCCAAGACCCCAAACTTGGCCTCGAGTGTGTCCCACATATCTTTTCCATTGTCAATTGATGCATAAGCATCAACTATGTTCTCACCCAGAACACTCAAGAGAGCAGCCTTAAATAGAGTATCCATTTTCTGAAAAGCTTTTTCTGGTTGAGCATCATAATCTCCTTCAGGATTTCCAAGAGTAGCGTCATAGCTGCTCATGGTTTGAAACCATAGAAAGGCTCTCACGTGCCACCTCTTATAGTGGATACCCTCAAACATAGGAGGTCTCATGGAAGAAACAAAACCACTCGGGTTATATTGCCTATAATAAGGTTTTTGGATTGTTGGAAGAATGAGCAATTTACCGAATGATTTTATTAACAAAAATTCTAGATAAAACATGACTATTATAGAAGAGATAAAAACAAGTCATGCAATCTTACAGAGAGAAGGTAAATGGCATATGCATATATGAACTAGAACGGAACATATCTAGAGTAGACACTAAAGCAAGAAACTGCGGCAGAACCTCAAACAGAAAGAGTGTGAGAACATACGGAACAGCGGCAGAAGCACTGGTCTTGGGGTCGGTGTCCTCGCCAGCCATGTCATCGAAGAGGTTGTCGACGTAGGGGAATAAGTCGTCGTCGGGGAACGTCCGGGGCGTCCTTGACGAAGAAGTCAGTAGTCGCGTGGAGCGTTCCCCAAAAACCATATCACCCTTCTCATGTACAGGACTCAAAGAGGTGTGGTTTCGGAGGCCCACTATCCTGACCTACTATCCACGGCGCAAGACAGGATGGGGAAGATCGTAGCAGCAGCGCAGTGCTCAGGAACTTGGTGGCGAGAGGTAGATGGTCTTCTGATGTGTCTCTCTGGAGAAGAGCGACCTCTCTTTTATAGGCACGGGAGAAGGAGGCGAATAGGCTGCATCGGGAGCTGAAGGGAGAGCGAGAGATGAAATGAATAGGCAGTAGCCGAAGGGTGCAGCGTTCGTATTCGATATCCACTACAACAAAAAAAAATTCAGCTTTCGAGTGATCTTTTGTATACCAATCATGCGTGGCAAAAATTTAGACACTGGCTCGACTCATTCCAGCAAACCGCGGTGCGTCGTGACGAGGCGTGGTGTGGCGTGGCAAGGCAGGCAGGCGGCGGAGGAGGAGCGCGCGTGAATGTCCCTCTTGTTCTCATGCTCATACATGTATGGAAAACATCCTCCCTTATAAGGAGGTCCAACTCCCACCAAACTAGCAATGTTTTTTCCACCTCTTGCCATGCACGAAGGAGCTGAGTGGGCCTCTAGGATTTATTAGGAATTTCTGAAATTGCTATTGGGCTGGCCCAAAGTAGACTAAATTCCAGCAGAAACAATATGAAGTGAGATAAATGGAGTACTACGTACAAGGAAAAATGTACACACACTCACTCTGCCTCCGACATACCCACGAGTACATGATGGAGTGCATTTGTACATGAAGAGGCAGCTTACGTATGTAATAATTTGACCCTTTAATTTGTTCACTTAATAATGGGGGGTCGGGGACCACACGTGAGTGATACAAACTGCAACCTGGAATCGGGGGCGGCCCCTCCCAATGCTCCACCTTGTGCAGGTGCTAAGGTTGCCAACTAAGCAAAAAAATCTGATATGGCCTCCTAGTTAAGAAGAGAGAGAGAGAGAGAGAGAGAGAGAGAGAGAGAGAGAGTAGTATGGTGACCCCAGAAAGAAACGGAGCTAAGCACATGTACCTAGGTGGAAGCACAATTCTGAGTCTACAACTAATTAAATGTATGAAGCTTAGCACCTTTGCATTGTGGACTTGAGTTGCTAAGGCATTTAATATACTTAGCACCTCATCTAAGCCCCTTTGCATTGGAGGAGATTGATCGAGTTTTCTTTCTTGGTACGTTAGAAAAAGATTTGTCCGCCACTTTTCATTTCTTTTTTCTGGGAACGCGCGTATTCTATTTAAAACCACTTCCAGGGAGATATTTTTTTACTCCATTGTATATATAGCCTCTTGTTTGATAGGGTTTCTCGCGTCTCCCTCTCTCACCCTCTCCATATCTAAACAAGATGACAGTGTCCACTCTACCTCTCTCCTCACTGGTGGTCATAGATCCGTCGGGATCCCGTCCTCTGCGGGAGGTGAGGAGGTCCAGCGTTGACGTTGTCGCCGTCGGCGACGGAGGAAGCCGATGCGCACCTCTTCACTAACCGGCGCCGACGTGGACGAAGGTCGTCCACGGCCTTGTTCGCTGCTTTTGTGTGGGCAGAACCCGCCCGCCCGCCTAAGCCACATCTCTCCCACCTAAGGTATAACTTCTTTTGGATTTCATGCTTCATTGTACTATCCATTCGTGTTTTCTTATATACCACTACTCCCCAACTCCCCATGTACAGTAGCTAGGGTTCGTCGGCTGGTCCAACATCACCTATTTTTTACTATCTCTTACCTCTTATCTTATTATTTATATTACTCTTATAAAAACAGAGTTGGTGATGATGGTGTGCCTGCCATCCTGCAATATAGGCCATCAGATTTATATCTGAAGGATAGGAAGGAAACTATGGCAATTTTGCAAAAATATACCCACACCCCTATCCACATTTGCAAATAAGGCCTTCCCTCGTCCATCCTTTTCTCTCACAAGATAAACTACTCATACAAATGCATCTTGATGTTCCGTGCAACGCACGGTCATCTTGCTAGTTATCTCTACCCTTATAAAAGACCGAGTTGGTGATGATGGTGTGCCTGCCATCATGTAATATAGACCATTCGATCTATATATGACAGATAGAAAGCAAACTATGGCAATTTTGCAAAAATATACCCGCACCTCTCTCCACACCTGCAGATAAGGACTTCCCTTCTTCATCCTTTTCACTCACAAGATAAACTACTCATACAAATGCATCTTGATGTTCTGTGGAACACATGGGCATCTTTCTAGTTATAGAGGAAAGGCCACTCCAAAAGTTCTCCTGGTTTATCATTTATGCATCAGTGGAGGCATACATGTTTTTTTCGACAAAAAGTACAAGATGGTTGTGCGGTCATTGTCCATATGCTCCTATTGCTGCTGCTAATCTAAAACTATCACTGGTAAAATGAAGCAATGCCCATGTTGAAGTGATGTCCCTTTTAAGTAATGTTGTTGTCAATCTAGAGGCATTGATAAATGCTTATGTCCTGCTTTAGGTTTTTTTCCGGTATCCTGCTTTAGTACCCATCAAGATAATCATGATGCTTCTATTTTTTGGTGTACATTTCATTAATTCTTATTGACAATTAAGATATCGCTGTTAAGCTTGTTCCACTGCTAAAAAAAAGTAACGACACTACTTAAATATCATTTTTTTATATTTTTGCAAACAGGGATGCGTATCTCCGTACCCGGGCATGTCTTCCTCAATTTTAGTGGAACTGCACAAAATTGGATGGCCACTATTGGTCAGTTCTTCCTTTCTTGAGCTTGATTACTGAGAAGAAACAAACCATAGTGATTCATTGGTGCCTGAGCCAAACATGATGCCAAAATTGATGATGCATCACACCATGATGAGCTACCGATGCTCATGGTTGCGTCTCATGGTTGCATTGGTTGGTGAAGCTGGTCGATGGTCAATGAAGAATAGGTTGTCTTCCATCAACGCACTTTGCTTGTTACCACAAAGACGATAAGTTCATCTTGGAGCAGTCGTTTCCTCGAAGAAGCATCGACGTTGCTACTAAGAGCAAATGTTTTGTATTGATTTCTAAGCCTTCTCACAACTTTTTCTTCAACTACCCTGTAATTTTATTTGTCTAGCTTTAAAAAAAATTGGTCAAACTTTGATTAAAAACATGGTGTGGACTAAAAACCCAGATGGAGGTAGTACCCCTCCATTTCTATTTACTCTGCATATTACTCCCTTCGTCCCTAAATATAAGAATGTTTTTCTAGCTGTTTTAGCTTGGAGGGAGTAGATTTGACTGAATCAAACTTTGTAAAGTTTGACCAAGTTTAGGCTGAACACAACAAACCATAATTATTGAGAGAGGGCAAACTGTACATACTCTCACGCCTTTCCGATAATTGAAATTAAAAATTCTTTATTTGTACACACTCTCACACTTTTCGATAATTTGGCGCATGTGTGGTTGTTCACTTAACGGAGGGTAGTGTACCGCTCTACCGCACGTGAAGGACAGGAAGTGCGACAAGGACGCGTGGATCGTCAGTTGATCGTACTCCCTCCGCCTCTGTTTATAGGGCGTGCACGTAGTTTATAGGGCGTGCACTTGAGTTATATGTCACAAAAAGTATATCATTGGATTCTTAAGCGGATGTAGTTTATAAACATATATTTTCCATCACATATAATACATATATAGCTAGTTAAATTCCCAACCTACAATGACGTGCATGCCCTGTAAACCGAGACGGAGGAAGTAGTTTTCTTCACTAGTACGTTAAATAAAGAGTCTCATATCGTACACAATTTAAAACGGTTGTTATGGAGAGAAAAAGAAAACCATCCACTATATTAGTACTATATACGAGTAATATATATGTGTAACATCCCAAATTTTCAATTTGGAATGTTATACATTAGGTCATCATGCATATCATATTTTTCTCGCATTTTTCCGATCCTAGAAATTTCACGCAACTCAAGGACCCTCGGAGAGAGTTGGAAGTTTCATTATTTTCATATTTGGGTTTTCTCAAAATTTGAAAATAGGATCATTTGGATTTATTTAAATTATCTTCATAAAGTTTTTCCTATGAAAATTAAGAGAGGGAATAATATGACTTTCCCAACAATTAGGAAAAATGAAGATTTTATAAATAAATCAAATTTGGTTTTTGGAAGATTTATTTTGCTTAGGCAAAAATGAGCATTTTAAAAATATTTGCATGTTTGCCGTTTTAAAAGTTCATTTTGTTCGACTCATTTTTAGGAGTCGGGGAAAATTTGTTTTATTTAAATCAGAATTCATTTGGTACTTTTTTTAATTCGTTTTGGTTTAATTTTATTAAAAAAACGCGCCCCCCCCCCTGGGCCAAGGCCAGCCAGGCCGGCCCAGCGCCCCGCCTCCCTCTCTCCCTCACAAGACGGGCCGCTGAGCGGGAGCCCCCGCCACACGCCGCCTCACCGCCCGGAGTCCGGCTCCGACCCGGCGCCCTCCCCTCCCAAGCCGACTCTCCTCCCTCATCGCGCCTCTCTCTCCTCACCTCGACCCCGCCTCCCGCCCTCACCGCGCCAAGCCGAGCCCCGCCGCCGCCGTTCTCCGCCGTCGCTGCCTTCCCCGCCGTCGCGAGCACGCCGACCCCGCCACCGACCCCTAGCCCGCCGCCCAGAGCCCCGCCGGCGATCACCGGAGGTAGCCCCGCCCCGATCCAGTTTTCCCCTAAAAACCGATCCGGTTTTTTTTTTAAAAAAAGAGATGTTCGGTTTTTTTTTAAAACCCTAGATTGGTTTTTTTTTCGGTTTTCTTATTTAACGAACGTTCACCGAACCGTTCGTTTCAATGAACGTGTTCGTTGGATTAGTTCTGTTAACGAACGTCCGTTATTTAAACCGTTCGTCGTTTTCCTTTAATCGGATTTAATCCGTTATTTTTCTGATTCGATTTCAGATCCGATTTTCAAATCTGTTTTATTTCTCGCTCGTTTATCGGAATCAGGTGATTCAAGCGCCTGGAGTTTCGTAACGAAACCGCCGTTCCGACTAACCTACTTTCACAGAGTTTTGCTACTGTGAAATTTTGACCTAGTTTCAGATTTGCAAAACCGAGTCGTTCTCTCTCGAGTTTCGACTTTCGATGTTTATTTTGATTCAAATCTTTTGCAACCAGGGTTCTTAAGTTGAACTTTCTGGTTAGATCTTTTATTCGAGATTTCCCCGTGCATTAGATGAGTACTTATTGTGTGCTTGTTGTTTGTCTGCGTTAGATCACCCGGAGTGCGCCGCTTGTTACTTCGAATCTCTAGGTCTCGCGGATCATCAGCAAGGCAAGTAACACTTTGATCATACTCTTCTCATACCCAGTTTTTATGCATTAGATCAAACCCTCAAACACTTGCATGTTTAGGATCTAATTAAATTGTGGGATTGGGAAGTAGACTGAGGTAGTACCTATTACCTGTTTTACTTATGAAACCTTGGGAGTTACTTCTACGTTTGCTTATTATGCCATGCTATGCTAGTAGACGTGGATTGGGTGAGTGAATATCCATGACAGATGTGAGATTGTTAATTAATGGTTTATCTAAGGTGGCAACTTAAACACACATCCGGGTGGATTGAGGCACCTGGTTTCTATCAGACTTGCTGTATTTCTTCGGACCGCCACCTGTGCTCTAAGGGATCATAAGATTATTCAAACTGGAAACTTCCGTGTGCAGCCACAAGCCAATTATGGGCTCTGGCGTAGTTGACTAAGTTGTGCGAACTCTTACGGGTAGGCTAGCTGATGTAGGGGATGTAGGTTGGTACGGTCTACCCACATGTAAGGTGCTAGCGCTTCGAAAGACTATGTCTCGGCCATCCGCTTCTCAAACACCATGTAGTGCGAGAACCAAGCGGAGGCGATCGAGTCTTGTGGGGAAAAGTCGCAAACCTCTGCAGAGTGTATAAACTAATCATGATTAGCCGTGTCCCCGTTATGGACATTTTGAGTATCCGTAATTGAATATCATGTGAATCTCAACATGTTACCTCTAATAAAAGTTGTTGGGTTTTGATGAGTACTTTTAATTGGGATTGAGGATGCTGTCAACCATTCTCAATGTTTAACAACCACCATGATAGTTAAATAAAACTATTCCTTTGTTGTAGGGAAAAATCAGCTTTATGCAAATGTAACAGAGAGCCTTACCACCAGCCATATATGCATGTAGTATAGGCTTATTCCTTCATTGCTCTTATGTGTTACATTGCCAAGATATTCCATGTGTTGACCCGTTGGCTGCAACTTTCACGTTGCGCACTTTTCGAACGACGAGTAAGGTGTTAGGTCGTGGTTCTATACTCAGTGATGCCGTTGGAGTTGATGGACTCGCTTATCTTCCAAGCCTTCCGCTGTTATTATTAGATGGCCTTAAGCCATATTATTGTAATAAGTTCCCTTGTGGACAACGATGTAATAAGTGTGTGATTGCTACTCTGCAATAAATCCTTCGAAGTCTTGTGTGGTGTCGGCATTATCGATCCAGGATGACACGAGCACGAGATCGGATCCATTCGGGTCTGGTCGCTACAGAGAATGGTATCAGAGCACACGCTGACTGTAGGACACGACCACTAAGTTAAAGCCATAGATCACTACTCTCTTCCCATTTTCTAACTCCTCATCTTTTCTACTCTCTTTAGGATGACGGACGCTAAGATCAAGTACACCCAACCGGATGAAGGCACACCTTTTGGATTTCACTTGAAGGAAGTTACTAAGTACCGAACATTGGACTACCAAGCTTCACCGAACTTTCAACGCCACTCATCAAGAGGAGCGCTGGAAGATTCATGCTCACGTTCCAGAAGGACATTCGCCCCAATCACCAAGCCTATAGATAGTGTTTTCATGCACCAACTTGAGTCCGGGAAAGAGCATGGCAGCTCACATTACCATGGGGCGATTGGAGAAGTTTATCAAGAAGACCTCAAGGATACCATCTACCAGATTTATGGACGCCGAGATGACAACCGGGACGTCGTCAAGACCAAGAAGGATAGGTCCATTGCAGCTTTCATCCAGAATTAAATCAGCACATTCGACGCCAGAGAACCAAATGTGCAATGACATGTTGGAGTTGCGTAAGACAAAGGGAAGGATCATCGAACCGAAGGAGAACTAAAGACTACACGCAAGGACTACATGGACGAGATCGTAGCTCGGCAAGACACAATAACGATCTTAAGTATGAGATCAAGAACTCAAGAAGAAGTTGGCGCTCAAGAATGAAGACCAGTATGTCGAATACCCAAGCGACTACATTAACATCGACGACACCGATTCGGATCCAAGTGAACCCGACTTTGAAGACGAAGCTGGAGCAGACATCATGGAGTCTTCCACCGGTTCAAATTAGTAGAAGTCCCCCACATATTAGTAGTATTTCCTCCATGTAAACATTATAGTACACGCACTTTTGCGATAGTTAGATCGTTGTAAGCCCTTGTTTGATTGAATGAAGTGATTTTGTGTGTTTTTGCTCATGTGCATTTGGGTAGTGATTCCCTTAGACCTCATTCTATTCTACATTTCTCTCCTTTTCTAAACCCATCAGATGCCTCCGAGACGCGACCCGGATTCGCTTTTCCCGCCAGAGATCACCCAATTGATCCAGCAGCGAATACCTGATTCAAACATTGGTGCGTAACAACAACAACAACAACCCACCGCCACCACCACCACCACTGCGGATCATCGACTCGCTTCCTTAGACTGAACCCGCCGTGTATTCCAAAGAGCACCGAGCCGATTGTGGCGTATGACCTGGCTCCGCAAGATAGGAAGGGAGCTGACCATCGCAGGATGCATGATGGTGAAAGAGTGAAGTTTGCAGCACACCAGCTTGAAGGACCCGCAAAGATGGTGGGAGAATTTCACACCACTTACCCGTGAGACACCGCCACATGGGACCAGTTTCAGCAAGCTTTTCCGCCCATGTTTCAGCAGGAGCCATGGCCATGAAGAAGCGTGAGTTTCGCAACTTACGCCAAGGAGGAAGGACTCATGGCCAAGATCGTGGATGATTTTAGCAAATTAGCACGTTATGCCCCGGATGATGTTGCTACGGATGCAGCTAAACAGAGAAGTTTCTAGAAGGACTGAATGATGAGTTCAAGATGCCGTTGATGGTAGCAAGTTTCAACAACTACCGGAGTTAGTAGACCGAGCTCTCATGATTGAAGGAAAGCAAGACAAATTGAGAACTGCGGAAGTATGGACAAGGGAAGTATAACTCGATCCCAAAGAAGCCTCGTTATACCCCTAAATCAGAATTCAGTTTCAGATACCCATGGAGGAGGTAATTCAGATAACCATAATGGCACCAAGAATGGGAACGGAATGGAGGAAGCAATGGCAGAACCGCACCAACCCGTCAACACCATCCAAGGTAGACCTGAGTCACATTATTTGTTTTAAGTGCCGCAAGATCGGGCACTATGCAAATGACTGTCCGTAGGCGAATGGAAATGGCAATGGAAGCTCGAAAGAAGCCAAACCCTTTCAATAGGGGACAAGTGAACCACATTGATGTGGAGGAGGTTGAAGATCAGCCCGATGCAAGAATCGGTAAGTTTTTGGTTAAGTCATTTATGCAGTTGTTCTTTTCGATCATTGGTGCATCGCATTCATACATATCAAGGGATTTGTGGATAAGTACAAGTTACCGACCCAAGCCCTTAGGTCACCCATGCTAGTAACCTCACCCGAGCAGAGTACATGGCTAGTAAATGGTGTGATCGATCGCCATTAAGGATTGGACACTATGTTTTCCCCTCGGACCTAATAGTTCGGAATCCCAAGGATTGGATGTGATATTAGGAATGGATTGGTTATCAAAGTATGGAGGAAACATAGATTGTACCACAAGGTCAATTTTGCTCACCACACCAGAAGGAAGAAGGATCAAGTATGTATCACGGCACGAGCCGAGAAGAGCGCAAGTTAATTGCTTATCGAGAGTGGTGCAGAAGAAGTACCAAGGTGAAGGATTATCCTGATGTATTTCCGGAAGAGTTGCCGTGAATGCCACCGGATAGAGACATTGAGTTTTGATCGAGCTGTTGCCGTGAACAGGCCCGATATCGGGCGACCGTCTGAGGATGCCCGCAAAGGATTTGGCGGAAATCAAGAAGCGATTAAGGAACTATTGGATAAAGGTTTTATTCGCCCAAGTTCTTCACCTTGGGGATCACCCGCTTTGTTAGTGGAGAAGAAGGATGGATCTTTGAGAATGGTTGTTGATTATCGTGGATTGAATGAAGTAACAATCAAGAACAAGTACCCACTACCTATGATAAATGATCTGTTTGATCGCTTGCAAGGAGCCAAAGTGTTTTCTAAGATCGACTTGCGATCGTGGTACCATCGATTGAAGATTCGGGAGCAAGATATACCCAAGACAGCATTTACCACGAGATATGGATCTGATGAGTATACCGTTATGTCATTTGACTGACTAACGCACCAGCCTATTTCATGAACCGATGAACAAAGTGTTTATGGAGTTTTGGATAAGTTCGTCGTGGTGTTCATTGATGACATTTTAATTTTCTCAAGAATGAAGAGGAACACAAGGAACATTTGCGATTGGTTTGGAGAAACCGAGGAACACCAGTTGTATGCCAAGTTCAGCAAATGTGAGTTTTGGCTAAAGGAAGTTGGATTTCTCGACATGTTATATCCGGAGAAGGGATAGCAGTTGACCCCACAAAAGTTGAGACCGAACCAAATGGGAAGCACCAACGACAGTTGGAGAGATTCGAGTTTCCTTGGACTCGCAGGATACTACCGAAGATTCATTGAGAATTTCTCAAGAATTGCAAAGCCTATGACAAAATTGTTGAAGAAGGAAAACAAATTCATATGGACTAAGGACTGTGAGGCAAGTTTTCAAGAGTTGAAGAAAAGATTGGTTACCTCACCAGTTTTGATATTGCCAGATCAGACTAAGGATTATGAGGTGTATTGCGGCGCTTCACGCCGAGGACTTGGAGCCGTGCTTATGCAGGAAGGAAGAGTTGTTTCAGATGCTTCATGACAACTTAAGCCTCATGAGTTGAATTATGCCACTCATGATTTGGAGTTAGCAGCCACAGCATGCCTTGAAGACGTGGAGACATTTTCTCATTGGAAATCATTGTGAAGTATATACGGATCACAAGAGTTTGAAGTACATCTTCACACGTATGAATTGAATCTCGCATAAAGGAGATGGTTAGAGCTAATCAAGGATTATGATATGAGATTGCATTATCACCCGGAAAGGCTAATGTCGAGGCGACGATTGAGCCGTAAGAGCCACGCCAATACCCTAATGATGGGAGGAATACCCAATGAGTTAGCCGAGGACCTTCGAGAGCTATGTTTGGAAATAGTTCCAGAGGCTATGTAGCAGCATTGGAGATTCAAATGACACTAATGGACAAAATCGAGAAGCCCAAAAGGCAGATAAGGAAGTTGCCTCTATAAAGGAGAAAATGAGCAAAGGAAAAGCTAAAGGATTTCGTGAGGATGAGCACGATACCCTATGGTTTGAAGACCGTGTTTATGTGCCCAATGACCCGTAGATCGGGAAGTTGATTTTGCAAGAAGCCCATGATTCACCCTATTCGATTCACCCAGGAAATACCAAGATGTATTTGGATTTGAAGAATATTTTCGTGGACCGGAATGAAGAAGGATATTGCGGAGTATGTAGCAGTTTGCGACGTATGTCGAAAGTAAAGGCGAGCATCGAAGCCAGCAGGATTGTTACAACCGCTGCGATACCGAATGGAAGTGGATAAACTAGGCATGGATTTCATCACAGGTTTGCCAAAGACCCGCTCAGATATGACTCGATTTGGGTCATAGTCGATCGCTTGACAAAGGTAGCTCATTTCATTCCAAATAAGACTACCTATAGCATTGCTAAGTTGGCAAAGATATACATGACCAGAATTGTGTGTTTACACGGAGTTCCGAGGAGCATCGATCGGATAGAGGAACCCAGTTTACTTCAAATTTTGGAACCAGTTGCACGAAACATTGGGAACCCGATTGAATTCAAAGACAGCTTTCCACCCACGCATCGATGGATGCACCGAGAGTCAATCAGATTTTGGAGGACATGTCGAGAGCTTGTGCACTAGATTATGGATCTAGTTGGGATGATAATTTGCCATATGCAGAATTTTCCTACAATAACAGCTACCAAACCAGCTTAAAGATGGCACCTT